>OX463853.1:25025512-25127476 GCA_949825065.1 Odontocerum albicorne | reverse complement strand
AAAATGGAATAAACAGTGTTTGTTAAAAATAAATTACAAAAACTAATATATTTAATTTCATTTCCTTAATGTTTAGCTATTCAGTAAAATTTTCAGACTTTATGTTCACGCAATGATCGAACGTTGCAAAGCATTGAAGTATGCGTGATCATGGTGTCCATTACGATTTTTGTCTTGCATTTGATGATTAAGGGAACGAGTTATCGAAGAGCTGCTTTAGATTGCTGGGATTCCCAATGAAAATCCTAAGACCATTTAAGAATTTTTCTTAATTGATTATATTGCGTTAATCATTGGCAAGAAGCAACTCGGAGGATACGTCTTTAAAATGGAACCCTAACTGTAGGTTGTATGTTTGTTTAGTTGAGGCGGCTAAGTGTAAATTTTTGAGGTGTCCGTGTCGTAGCGAGGGGTTGTTTAGTGTTCTTGGTTCGTACAAAGATGTATTGCCTTTTTTAGATATTCAATCTCTTGAACCTTGTAGACGTAATTTTTTTAAAGTCTTAAATGTTCTTGTGGATTCACTTGCGCCTTTAGAACGTATTGATTTGAGTATTTCCTCTCGCTCCCTTAGAACACCAGCTTTTGTCGATGTAGCTACATTTAAAAGTAACGTCAGCTTCGATAGCCCGGTAGTAAGTATATGCCAAAAGGAAAGTTGCAATGTGATAGTTTAATTGGATGTGGACATATTTCATTCAAGACTGTTGGAGTTTAGGAAGGTGTTGGCTGAATGAGAAAATAGTGTTTTTTTCCTGTGTATTGTACATATTTAGTAATATTTTTACAGACCTGCTGATCTGACGGTCTGAGTATAATAAGATGAACACTAGTTACTGGAAGTATCAATGCTAGTTATATTTAAAAATGAC
The DNA here is from genome assembly GCA_949825065.1 of Odontocerum albicorne. Lineage (NCBI taxonomy): Eukaryota > Metazoa > Arthropoda > Insecta > Trichoptera > Odontoceridae > Odontocerum > Odontocerum albicorne. The sequence goes on along the minus strand of OX463853.1, from coordinate 25,126,604 downwards.
TTATTTTGTATGAAAATATCGATTATTTTTTCTGTAAATGTTTTTCTAAATAAAAATAAAAAAAGAAATAAAATATTTTTCATTCATATGTTTATTACTCTAACGTTAATACGTACTCAATTCCAGCTACATCACAAACTCGTGTATTTGTATATCGAAACTCTGCCTTATTATACGCTCAACATCTGAACTCATCATTTACTCATGCAAAGCCGTCGAAAAGTTTCTTATTTTATAGGCTCCCTCTGTCACTTATATATATTTGACCCTTGGATCTGTGACATAAAAAAAATGACCTTTTTCCTTATATATTGAAGATGCATACTCAGAGCATCCTGGATAGTAGAGCGTAAAAAATATATAACACCATCAGAATGTCATATTAAATAACGGTCATTATCATTTTTTTTAATAAGGATTCATCAATACTTCGGTCGCATCACTAGAAATCAAAACTCAATGGAGATATTCTGTGTATAAAGAAGTATTGGAAACATTTGGGATCGTGATTGATCTCAAACAAATTTGGCATATTTGGTTAAGTCAGTTACGAAAAGAAACAAAAGTGCTTCAGATACGCTAAAAACCTAGAAAAAAATGAGAAAATCAATAAGAGCAAAGCTGAAACAATATCAAAACCACGGCGAGTGGTCGTTGGACCATTCACACTGGTGAGGTGCAAACAAGAAGAATACAAAACCAAATGGCCTAACTTTTTCAAAAGGTTTTTCAAAAGGAACTATAGTCGGTTGCTCGCGTTTTAAAAAAAAAGTTCGTTAACATTCAACACGAACTGTTCAAAACATTTACAGGAAGTTTTGTAAGCTTTATTGTTCACGAAATTAATTTTTCTAACTGGAAATTGCATCAGGCACGTTTGAAAAAATTATGTTGACACCGGAAAATAATTTTAATCTCATTCGTTATGCCATTGTGTTAATTATTTTTTTTTTTTTTATACTTTGCTTTTGTTAAACTTGTTAATAAAAATTATTTGAAAAGTTGAACCATGAAAACATTTCAATAATAAAGATGAGTGTTTTAATTGAATCATGAACTGAATCTTTGAAAAAAGCTGTTACTGTTATTTTGAAAATGAACCTTCAATTTTATGAACTTAAACATTTTCACGGCTGCTTTTTATCAGTTAAAAATGTTTTTCGGAGCTGTTGTCGTATTGAATTGGCGGCTTTAATGATAGCCGAAGTTTCAAACGTGTCAGATTTCATCCTCAGGGCGATGGCAAACATGCTTGTTTCTTTAGATCGCCCTAAAGATGAAGGCTGTAACTTTTTTGGAACGTTAAAGTTATTTCGCCACTGCAAACACTGCAAAACATATTAAACACATAAACCTCTAATTGGTCTAACATTTATTTTGACTTGCCTTTTGAGGGAATTTTTGATTACATTATTGTCTAAAGATGATTGTGAAGTGAAGTATTTCACGTGGAACTATTTATTAATTTAATTACAACATTTTCTTTGAATACGAAGCATTATCTGTTGCCTGACTAGTCCACCTACAGTATTAGCTGGGACGACCAAGGTCTGAGTGAATGTGATGGAATACAAGTAGCCTGAACGAGTGGACTTGTTTTTGCTGAATAATTAGTGTAAGAATTGTTATCTAGTTATAAGTAGTATGTAGGTGTTAATTATTTCTAAGATCTCATATATTAAGATTGAATAAATAAAATAAAATGATATGTAGGAAAATAAGTTTAAATAAGTTCATAAATTATAACATATAATTAAGATTAGTTAAGTAATAAATTTGTATATAGGTATAGCCTTGACAAATGTTTGTATAATAATTTACTTGTTTAATAAAAAAAAATTTAAAAAAAATACAACCTGACGGTTTATTGGTATGTTGCAATCTCTTCCTATCAACCAAAAAGATGATAAAAAGTCCTTAAGTGCAAACCAGGATGGAACACTTTTTATTTATGTTAGATACCAATGAGAATTGAACCTGCCACCTTCGAGCTAGAAGCCACGCCACGCCACACAATATGGCCACGAAGGTCACGGAAAAAATGCTTTTTAATTATTATTTTTTTCGCATGACCATTACATTTCCCATGCATATAATAAAACCTAACGAGTTTGTTGTCATGTGATAATGTTTTTCAACCAACTATAGAGATTTCATAATGTCTTTTTTGCAAGGAATGTCGAGAAAAAAAGGTTTGTTAGGAAAAAAATGCAATAAGCTAAATTTGATTGAAAAACTTTACGATTCGGAAAGTATATTTGATTTCTTGGTGTTATTATTTTCGATTTCTCACAAGTGGGTAAAGAAAAATCGTTGGAGATAGTGAAAAATCTCATCTGACATTTCCAATATGGGAAAATGTCATTGGACAAATATAAGCAGGAACCTTTCGTTTCGGACCACAGAATCTATTTGTGCGTCTATTTTTATCCTTAAAACAAAGAAAAGGAAATAGTATGTGAAAACATAAATTTTCATTTAAGTTTAGGGCAAACTTTTATTTTGACAAATTTATTTAAAATCATTCTTTAAAAAAATTATTTATCAGTTTTAAAAACATTAAGGCATGGGCATTTTTTTTGTAAAACATTACACTATTGTGAAGATTTGTAGGAGAATTTTCGAAACATTAAAATTTACGCAGATACTCATAGTGCAAAACTTATTGAAATTTAAAACTTTTTTTAAGGACCCTGAAAATTTTAATTACTTAGATAATATCTGTACAAATAATTCTCGCCGTTTGTACGTCAGTCACAGTATAAACATGGTGATGAAAAATGTTTGAAGGGGTTCTTCATGAATAATATGGTTTAAGTGGTCCTCATTAAAGTCCACTGGTCATCCGGAACGCTCCATGTCTTTCAAGTCGAAATTACCGTCTTTGAAATGCAAAAACCATCAACGAGCTGTCCTTTAATTCATAGCATCTTCACCGTATACTTCGCAAATATCGCGAGCAGCTTTATTCCCTCGATTGAACGCGAACAGAAGGAGGTGTCGAAAATGCTCACTTTCGTCTACTTGACATTCCATTTTAAAGGCTTGTAATAAAATACAATAATATATGTAACGTAAAAGCAAACACAATATCTTATAGAGCAGAAAATTTTCTTTCGAATTACGTTTAACCTTTACCATTTTGTTTTACTTTTGATGCTCATTTTTTAATTGAAAAAAAAAACGGACACAACTTATGTTAACACCCAATATTTTTGAGATTAGTATTATTACGGCAGTTTCTTGTATTAATAATTAGATATGTATAAAAATCTGTATTGAAAATTAAGTTCAGAACATCTTTATCGTTTCAATACTATTTAACAGTTGCCACTTTTTCATATGATTAACATATGATACATAAAAATAAAATCAATTGAAGTTTTGATTTTTTTGCCGTTATTATTGAAGGGTTTTAGCTAGTTTATTTATAATAGATTTTTGTTTGAGTTCATCGTTTTTACTCGCAGTTTTTATAATAAAGACAAACTCCTCTTACTAGAATGATTGTAGTCATCACTGTTTAAGCCAAAAATGCAATAAAAAATTAAACAAATGTAAATAAACAACCTTCAGACGATTTCAAGCTTTAATTAATTAAAAGCAAAGATTTTAACAATCGTTCTTAAGTGGAAAAGTTTTCCATAAAAAAAGCTGTAACATTCGTCAGATATGGTAAAGATATGGCATTTGGAAAATTACAATAAATCTATCACGCAAATGATAGTTAAAACCACAAGATCTATAGTTTCACTATCCAAGCAATCATATCAGCCAGGATCATCTACAATACTACTACTATTTCTGTAAAGGCGACTAGCCACTACGCAGTGACTCATCCATAAGCGAGACAAGGCTGTTACCTTCATCTTGTTCACTCTCAATAGTTCATTTTCAAAATGATTATATTTCAGTTTTGACTGGCAACTCATTTTATTATTTCTTTAATAAAATATTTATGTCCATTTTTTCATAAAAAATTTTAACCCGAAAAAACCTTTTAACATCAAATTTCTTATTCCGAGTAATTGTTCCAACGATCTAATTTACAGTATTCCATGAGTGGGATATAATTTTTAAATAAGTGCTATTTTATGTACATAAACGTAGCAAAATCCAAAAGGCCAAGGATATACCATAAAAGAGCAAAGATTGAAATTTCTTTTGATATTGAATATGGTTACCTTGTAGATCAATACATTTTTAAAATGATAATCTTTTTAACCACTGGAACATATTTCAAAGATATTTTTTCAAAGTGGTTTCACTTTGAGAACATCACTTTTATTATTTTCCCACGCAAATCAGATTTCAGTTTTGAAAATAAAAAAACACATTATTTTACGTATTTTATGGTAACATTTTATTTATCTCCGAAATACCAAAAATGAAAAATTCACACATTCTTTCCCGTTACTCTTTCACAGAAAACACGAACTTTCTTCTTCTCTTTCACAGAAAATAGTGAAGAGAACTGTGTGTAAGTATGTTGACTTAAGAGCAATAAAAATAAAAATAAATTAACTTGATACGAAAGGTATTTCTTTGTCAATTTCCTTCCCACGGGTTTGTTACTTGATACTATCCTTAAAGGCCCGTTCTCACGGTTCAAGTTTAGTTGACCGATTAAAGTTGATCGAGACGACTTGAATCAGTTTTTGTTCACACGGTTCAAGTTTAGTTGACCGATTAAAGTTGATCGACAAAAATTGAATACGACAAATCGATAAACTCAGCGGGCATCCGGCGAGTTGTTGATGACTCATAACTTGAACGATATAAAAAGTTGATCGACTCTATTAAAACAAAGGTTCTCACTACAAATTTCATTCAACTTTTGTTGATCAACTTTAATCGGTCCGTTCAACTTGAATTCACATGTTCACACGTTTCGGGCCCGTTCTCACGGTTCAACTTTAGTTGACCGATAAAAGTTGACCGACAAAAGTTGAATGCAATCTCTAGTGAGAACTTTTGTTTCGATAGACTTGATCAACTTTTTAAAAAGATTGACCCAGTCAAACTTTATCGTTCAAGTTATGAGTCATTCGTCATTTACTAGAATTGCATTTGAATTTAATTTTCGTGAGTGCAGTATTATGGCACCACTGTTTGCGTGGAAGATTCCATTTTCACAATTATAGAAGCTGAAAAAAAAAGTCAACAATCAATTATAGAAGCTGAAAAAAAAGTCAACAATGATACCAACAACTCGCCAAATGCCCGCTTCACACCTCAAAGTTCCTGACCGCACTTTTTTTTATACCTGTAGGTATCTTTTTAAAAGGTAACGGCCGGTATATCCCGCCCACCTCAAACTTCCTTTCCGCACTTTTTTTATATTTGCACGTGTTCCCTTCGTGAGTGTTTTTTTTTGGTTAAAAAATTACGCAGTTCTCACACTTTTTTATGTGTCTAACATATGTGTGGGTCAGAATAATAGTGGTGTATATCCAGGTAAAGGAGTTTTGAGAAAAATAAGATTTTGTAAAATTTGCTTATATTAATTAAATACCATTGCTATCATTTTAGAAGCAGTTTTATTTTAAAAATATAATTATTTCACAATATTGGAACGTAATAATTAAGAGAAAATAAAAGTTTTTATTAAGTACAAAAACATTTTAAATCGTGTGAATAAATGGAGATACTTCACTATTATTCTGAAAAAAAGTGAAAATATATATGTTAACAAAAACATGACAAAGCATTGTGGTATGCTTTTATCTGAAACTAATACAAAAATTTTATTGGAGCATTATTAATCGTATATTATCTCATCATCAGAATCTCTATCCTTGATTTCTGACATAAATGAACGTGTTGCTAGTTCAGTAGGTAGATTTTTATAAAAATTAGCAAAATTAGGTGGGATGAACGATAGTAAATTCATCATGTACCTTTTTTTGGAAGAAGAAATGGATCTTCTGGAATGGTATATTGCATTTTGGTGAACATTTGATAGAACATCGAATCGTCTTCCGGGGCCTCTTATGTCTAAATTCACTGAATAAAAATCTACCTCTGTATTGAAAGTTTCCTTAAATTTAAAAATCATGGGAGACGACGTCTCATATCGAAGCCATCGTATTTTTAGCCAATTAAAATCATAACCACAAACTGTTTTTTTTTTCTATTTGTAACAGAATCCTCCAGATTTTTTGTAGGTAGAAATTCAGTTCTGTGTACTTCTACCACTTTAAACTTGGGCAGTTTTCGTTTTGCATTTTTTATGATTTATATCCAGTATTTGGGCCCAAAAATATAATTATGACTGCGGCTTGATTTTTCGATAATCCCGAACTCCGCATCATTGGGCAAGGAATAGTGCCCAGGAAGTAAAAAATTGTGATCAATAGTTTCTATGGCAATGTTAGTATCCCGAAGTAACTTCATTAATGATAAAGTAAGTTTTATATTTCTATTTTGTCCAGTGCATGAATCCGAATACATAATAATGTGTTTGTTAGACGAAGCATTTTCTTTATGTGTTTTATTAACACTGACGCAATATCTTGAGATCCACGCCCACCTTCTGTTTCACCCCAAGTATACATATGTCCCACTCCATTATTAAAACAATGAATGCCAAAGTTGTAAATATAAAGATTTCGTTTGTAATATGTAATAGATGTTGTGAGCTTTGGGAATGGAAGAGCTTTTTGGAGATCGAAAGTAATAACGTAACTTTGAGTTATTTCATTTTTATAATCCATTTTCAAACATTCTCTATGTTAGCTTGTCCTGCCTTCCGCAAATGTAGATGTTTTTCATTTATGATACTCGTAACATTCTTCAACTCCGGATTTACCTCTACTTTCATTTTCATTTCTAATTCATCACACAAACGATGAGTATCTCGGTTAGGTAATTTGAAACTTGGGTTAAACTTTCTGTTAAAAATATGATAATAATATTTGAATTTTTCGGTTCGATTCCATTTTCTTCGTATTGTCTCTTATACAAATCATACATTTTGCGGAGAGTCAATGCCGGATTCAAGTGGTTTCTGTTCGAATTCTGTACTCTGGAGTAATGGCTTTGGTAGGCTGGAAAGGAATTAATATGTGCAACTATATCGGAATCATCTAGTTTTCTGGTGGAAGTTTTTCCGCGTTCGTCAACAGTTTCTTGAACATTTTTCTTGGAAATACATATTTATAGCCTGCCATTGCTTATTTGAAACGTATTTAAGAAAAACGTTTTGCATACTTCGTCACTATTATCTTCTAATTTTAAAAAAGTAAGAAAATGAAATTGTTTTCCCTTAACGTGAGTTATCCGCGGGACGTTTGCGGTGCGGTGCGGTGTACTAGTTTATATTGGACCAGGCCGAAAATAAATGAATTTTGAATACCATAATCACCTAATTTCCAAAATGAATTAAAATTTTGTTTCCTCTCGTCTTCTTTTATTTTTTCAATGCATTTTTTATGCATTTGCAATCTTTGTTTACAAATATTTTTTTAATCACATTTGCTTTCTTGGTGACATATTCTTGGCCACAGTTTCGTTATCTTTTACGTTGATTAATTTTCCACGTAGCTGGACGTCTTAACATTTTCTTAGTTTTCTTGACCTCTTGACCTTCATTTTCCTGATTATCATTAGCTTGTTGGTTCATTCCTGACATCTGCTCGGACTCAGATACATCTAAAAAATAGTATAATAACAAATTTCATGGCCCCTAACTTAACGTTTTAAATATGTGAAATTTAGATAAATAATTAAAATATGTTAGCTTTTTAAAGGTGGGATAAACATAATACAGTCAAAAACATAACCTATAAATATTATGATCTCTATAAAGTGCTTTAAAATACTCAATGTTGGAATTATAAATGTTATTTTCAAAACGACGTTTCTTACGAATTTTGCTCATGTTAAATAAAATTGTTTTTAGTTCTTCTTTTAACAAAATAGTTATTGTCTGCACAAATTCACACACAACTGCTTTCGACGCCATTTTTAATTAACTGAATAGTTTCAACTTGAAAGCAAATGGCGACACTTGAACGATAAAGTTTGACTGGGTCAACTTTTAGTTGATCAACTAAAAAGTTGATCAACTTTATTAAAACAAAGGTTCTCACGTCAAATTTCATTCAACTTTTGTTGATCAACTTTTATCGGTCAACTAAACTTGAACCGTGAGAACACGCCATAAGGGACTCAAAAATCGCATATAATATTAAAGATTGAGAAAAATACTAGAAAATTATTTTTTTCTGAAAATTCCGAGTATATATACGAGTAATAAAAGTCTAGCTTTGTCTAACGCTTTCTTTGTAGACAAATTTGAAAGGAAACCGATACATTCAATTGGAGTGAAGTGTCAATTTCTTTTGAATTACGAATTCAATTGTTATGTTACCTTTTGGTTTTGAACTTATAATAGGAATGGAGTGAAGTATCAATTTACTTTGAAATGTGAATTAAATTAATATGTCACCTTTTGGTTCTGAACTCATAAAAGGGATATTATAAAAAAGGTACTATTAAAACTAATGATTGGCTTTTTCAAAATAGCACCCGCCATTGAAGGCATTAATTAATTTTGGTTGTAATATTCAAATCTCACAAGAAATTATTGATACAGGAGATCTTGTAAATTTTATCTTTGGCACACAACATAATCAACTGATTGAATAAAAAATGTCAAAACGAGTTATTGTAGTGTCAACAAGTCTACAAACTCTTGGTATGAATCGAAAAATTGTTGAAAAGACTAAGAAATTTATTTAAGTGCTGAGTATTATCTCAGATGCCCTGAATGATGAACTTTATTACCTTATTGAGTTCTTAAACAATCAAACTACATTAGCATGTATTTGGCTAATCAAAAAGAAGCGATCATTTTGCTACTGCGCTATTAGAATAAAATATAGCAATATGCAATGGAGATCGACTTACCTTTAGATACCTTAATTCAAAATTCACCACAGCAGAGATCATTAGAGAGTGTAATCATATACATATTTTTTTCATCTCATGAAAAGATTTGGTTTCGAATAATACAAAATTGCCATTTTCATTCAAGAGATAAACAATTTCCGATAACTTCTACATAAGCCATCACCATTAACAAAACGAAGAAACAAATAAATATTCAAGCATGTCAACATTGATCTGCAGTCCACGGATTTTCCAGATGGCTAACTATCTATGGTGGATTATTACGATGAATAAAATCAGAAAGTCCGGATAACAGAGAACCCGAAACAAGGAGTTTCTAGGAGATGCACGAGTACATCAATTGGCATGAAATAAAGTGTCCAGTGAGGTGTTCGAAACGTAAATCAGGAATTATTAAGACAAAGTTATTAAAACAAGTAAAAAACATTTTTATTTGTAAAAAGTTCTTAAGAAAGGTTTACTTTTGATTTATATAAAAAAATTACTAAGCAATCAGATTATAAAATATAAACACAACGTCTTTAAACGGGCAAACTTCTAGTATGAATGTAAAAAGATAACCACTTTGTTATCTATGGAATTGTCGAGATGGGTCCTTTTAAACTGAGTGTTAGTTGGCGTAGGTCAAGGTTTACAGTTAATCTAATAAGCTATAAAATTGGACCTGCTTTTGTTCAGGTGAGCTGATTTTAAAACATTTTGGTATATTATCCCTTTTTATTACTTAGCGCAAAGTGAAGATGAATACAGAGTTTGGCAGTATCAACATCTGCTTAAATGATAAATGACCTACGTTTGGGCATGTTCAATGAATGATTAAAGAAATACTTAGGAAACACATTAAGAGTATAAACGTGAGTTGAAGGTGTGATAGAGGACGACCACGAAAAGTATGGTTAGATCAAGTGAATGATATTTTGAAAGAAAAAAATAAAAAAGTCTGAGAAATACTATAGAAGGCTAAAGTCTGACGCTGTTTCTTCTTTGCCAACTCAGACAAAGAAATGGCGGGATGGTTTGTATGCACTTATTTTATTGGAACATTTTAGATTTAAATTTCAGGCTTGCTTGACAAGCTAAATCTGGACGTTCTCTGATTGAGGAAAGCAGGTCTTACAACGTTTCGGTATATTCTTTTCTAAGATTGGCCAATTTCAGGTTCATCTCTTATTATTCTGAACCTATATCCATAGAAGAGAGTAGATCTTTCAATATTTTGGTTTATTATTTGCTTTTTCATTCGCATATTTTGTCACAGAGCACTCCAGTCATTGATTTAAATTTCAGCCACGCTATGCTTGAAAAAAAAAAATTGACAGCTTCAATTTCAGTGGTTGATTGCAAAAAAATGCTGAATAATATTTTGAATTCGACAGCAGTGGTGGATGAAATAAATAAATATAATCTCGTTTTCTAGAAAAAAAATTGGTTTGTTATTATTTTAAGGAAATTCGCATGCCATTTTCGGATCATACAAAGTAGCTTTAGCAAAAAGTCATTTTAAAGAGGTACTTATACATGGAATTAAAAATAAAAGGGATACTGCAAAATATTGTTATAACGTTAGAGAACTGTATCGCCTCTTTAACTTGGCTTTCTATTATTGTACATGAGGGGAAGAAAATAAAGGAATAATCATAACGAAATTATTTTTTTTTTCGTTTAGTCTCAGTCACATGTATTTAATTCCTTTATATACTTTTCATGGTTAAGAGTTAATACTGTTTAACTAAAACAGTGTTTTTTCAGTTACATTTTTGTAGAAAATATGCATATATTTTTATAGTCACTCTTTCGATTTATTATAAAAAGGTTCCAGTTTGGTTTACACTTTAGATCTTTTTAAAATCGTTCTGGTTATTTGGAAGATATTATAAACGCATGACAATAAGCTCGCCAGGTTGTACAGTATACAATAAAAATGAAATACAATAATTACCAATGAGATCTGCTTTAGTCAAATTAAATTGTTATGAACAGTGGTTTATAATAAAATAAAATTTTACAATTTCAAACTCAAGTTGTTTGCAATTCTTTTATTCATAGACATTGCGCAATAAACACATAAATAATTAATGCTTATTATATTTAGTTTGAATAGGTTTGTTCTCGAAGTTTTATTACTTTCTCGAGTTTTATTGTTTGATTGTAGTGTTTCACGAAACTAGCATTAACTCATGGGAGGGGCTGATAAAAATCTTATCGCTTCGTTTCTCCTTGAATTGTAAAGGATTTTGGATTCATGCTCGAAGTAAGAAATCAGGCAAAAGTGTTTTATGAATAAAACTCAAGATTATTCCATTCGTGTGAAATTTAAAAGAAAGGGGTATGCATGTCAATTTACCTATAGCGTGTTGAGTGAAAAAATAAAGAATGCTCGTATGTCGCTATTCTCGTATTTTTTGGCTGAATTTAAAATATGAAATGCTATAGATACCAGGAATTAATTCAACCCTAACATATGTTGTTGGTGAAATCATCATCATCTTTGTCATCGTATTTTTTAATTTATTTAGGTTTGCTTGATGAGTCAGAATTTTACCAACATGCTTAGTTCAAGTCCATCTCTAGTCAGGTTTAAGAGCATTTTTGTTATCATTTTTAATAAGTTCAAAGTAAATTCGACATGACTCATTGTTTGTGTTATATCGAATTTACTTGAAATTTATCTTATTTTTCATAAAAATGCTAGAACATTTAGGATAAAGGCAAATAAAGTGCGATATATGAATCAACAATGGAGAATTAGAGCAGGTTGAATTTTTTTTCAATTTAGATAGTATTTTTACACATGAAGCAAAAATTGCGAGGGACATCGAACGAGGTTTAGTGATATAAGATAAAACCAATGCCGGACTAATACATATATACTCGAACCGGACAGGGGGAAAATCAGCGAAGATGATCGTCCAAAATATAACTTTAGTACCAACTTTGATGTATGTGAGTGAAACATGGACGTAGACAGAGACTAAAAGAGGCCAAATAAACGATATAGAAATGCGTGCGCTTATAAGAATACATGGGGGGACAATGTATGTCCGAATACGAAATGCAGTGATTAGGGATGAATGTGAAATTAAAGCTAATTTGTTGAGTGAGAGGAAGGAGAGCACTCTGAGATGGTTTGGGCTAGTGGAACGAAGGAATAAAGAAGTCTAAGAAAAAAAAAACATGCAGGGCAAATATGCGTAAAAGGTGTGGTGGAGAAAGACCAAGGTAGGTATGGTTGAATGGAGTGAATTATATTTTTAAAGAAGGATAATTAAAAAGTAAGAGAAATCGTAGGAGCTCTATGGGCGTGGAAAAGGCAAATATGTGTATCAAGATAGAAAAGTATGTGGCATTATTCTATCTGCCTACTCCAGCAGGGAAGAGGCGTGATAGTATGTATGTTTGTATTCTAACAATGTTGTTCTTGTATCCTATAGACGTGCATGCCATTGAGCTAGTTTTCTTTCGTGTCGTGTTTATTATTTCCTTCTCATTATTTTAGATCCCAAATAATTTTACTTCAATACTATTATATCTTTATTCCTACCCTTTCTATGTGGTATGTCGATGTCGGTTATAAGACCAGATGAAAAAAAGGAGAAAGGTTGACGTCAGATTGACAGCCGGTCGTTAAACTGTATCAAACAATATGAATTTTGCACAGAAGATTATGATTTTTTAAAACATGCTTGACAAACAGAAATCATGGGTTCAGTTTCTGGCGGATCTTTCAGATTCAGGTAACAATAATAATGTTTAACTTTTTATTAAATACAGAGTACACAGTACGAAATACATTCTTGTTGAAATCTATTTCTGCTTTCATTGTACTATTCCTAGGTTGTGGATTGCAAGATATCCCTACATCTCTTTGTGGTGTATCTGGTGGTGTACTTATAATGGAGTAACCATGAGAAACCATACACGGAATCCGACACCCATCCATTCTTTGAATATGACTCCACCAATGACGTCTTCTCGGCATTCCCCATTTCACAATGTCTTCGGTTTCACATATTCTTCTGATTTTTATATTCCTTATTTTATCTCTGAGTGTTTTAAAATTCACAAAACCTTTATTCCTCATTTTCTGAGAAATAAAGGTTTCGTGAATTTTGGGATTTTTGTGGAGTGCCTTCGTTTGTGTGTTACAAAATGAGGAGGTATAAAATACAGAAAATAGATCAAATTCAATTTATTAGAAACCAAACGTTTTGTTACAAATTAGGTTTTTGCCTAGTTCTGCAACCAATTATGTGCTTTTGAAATGTCTCCAGCAAGAAGTTGCCTGCGGCGTTATACATAGAAAAATATATTGAGAAAAAGACAAATTAAATCCCTTGAAAATCTTTTCTTAAAATTGCATATTAAATTGTGTGTGTGTGTTGTTGGGCGTATTTGTGTATCAGCAAAGATACGAGAATGTTTATGCCTTTGGAAAGATGTTCCCTAAGGCGTCATGATACAATATATTAAGAGAAAACAATAATTAAATCTTTTTAAAAGATACTGTTTATGCATATTAAGTTATGTGCGTGTTGTTGAGAACATCTGTGTTTTCGTAAATATATGTATACTAGTTGCAACCCGTGAAATATTCACGGAAGTAAAACAAATTCTACATTTATGAAAGTATATATTCATAAATATAGAATTTGTTTATATATATCATATATACATCGTCCCCTTTTACACCGGTTCAAAAATTTTTAGCTAGGTATTTAAAATTCGTTCAGTAATCCAAGTATTTCTCTCTCGCTCTCTTGTATTCAAAATTCAATTCTCGTATTCTTTCTTTGGCGACAGCCGTATGGGTTTTGGCCTATTTATGCTCGTGGATGGATTTGGGAGTGAATATTTATTTTAAATCTAATGGAAAAAAGTTTCTATTTTTTAAATTATTTATCATTTTCATATTTATTGATATCATTACATATATGTGCGTTGTTAAATATATGTGTATGTATGCTTGTGGATGGAATTGAGAGATATATGTGTATGTATGCTTGTGGATGGAATTGAGAGATATATGTGTATGTATGCTTGTGGATGGAATTGAGAGATAATAGTTGTGTCAAATCTAATAGGAAAGGATTTTTTTTCTTAATCATTTTCTTGATATTAATTGATATAATTGTGTTTTTTAACATACATTGAAGTCTCTCTTTAAAGGCATTTAGTTTTAAAGTCTCTCTTTAAAGGCATCATTGTTTTGTGAGAATTCAATTTAATTGATTTTAAATCTTTTCTATGTCAAGCTATACGTATAGGTAGTTTTATATTTGTTGATAGAAGAATGTTACTTCATTTTTTATTACACTTTTATTGTTTACGGTTTGCCTCGGTTGAATTATTGCCATGTGATAATCTATTTCAAACAAACGGAAATATGTTTACGGTTTGACCTGGTGGACGTATTGCCATGTGATACTCTATTTCAAATAAACAGAAATATGTTAACGGTTTGACCTGGTTGACTTCTTATCATGTGATAATCAATTTCAAACAAACATAAATATGTTTAAGAGGCCTTAAGTGAAAAACATACCAGAACCTTTTTTTAATAAAATTGGGTACCGGCGAGAATCAAATTCGTAATATTTGAGTTGGTAGACGTTTTACCAACTAGTTCACAGAGGTTGTATGTATGGCCAATGTTACTCATTTTTCACAAATTTCACTTCAAATCTTTTTTCATTTGAATTTATTGTTGATTGCTTTGACACCAAGCATTGTAATGAAACAAGACTATATGAATTAATGTTCCAGTTTTCTTAGAAATTCCAAATAATTGTGACTTATCGCCTCTTGAATGAGTAAACCTAATATAAAACAATCCATAATTGTTTTATGTGTTGTATTCAAAATTAGGAACATTCGTAAAATAATAGATACTATTAATAAAAAATCGAAAGAAAAATAAAGTTATTTATAAGTAAGTGACCGTCACGAGGATAATAAATGACCAATTTGAAAGAAAAAAAACAAACATTCAACATTTTTTCCAAAGAAGGTGCGTGACACAATGTTTGTACATAAAATGGTACTAAAATGATTCTTTAAACGATCATCGGTCTTCAGTCAATGTCAGACCAAACAATCAACGGTAATCCTTCAAAATTCGACCATTCATAATTCCAGGACACAAATAAAAATACTTTTCACTCCGGAAAAGTGACAGATGACAGCATACGGGCGGATTTTATTATACTGATGTGTTTTTCGTACACGTTTTGATATTTAACAGGGAGAAGAAAAAAATTGAAAATGAACATCGATTGAAATACACGTCCATCAAATTTTTTGAAGTGAATATTCCCCTACTGACAAATAATATTAATTCGAATTGGTTTTTTTTATCAAAATTAATCAATATTATATTAATAGTCAAATATTGGTAAGTAAACTTATTGAATATTTTATTTGAAATTTTGCGGTGTTAAAATAATCGAACTTCAGACTAGCATTTGGAAATACAGTTTCTTTTGACAGTGACACTGACTGAGTGGTATCATGAGGATCGCTCTAGGCATACCTAGAGAAAGAATGTGGAGAAATTGTGTGAATTAAGGTTTGATGTAAATTGGAATTTTATAGTCAATGTGGTATGATTTTTGTAGGACAAAAATATAACGATGAATGATAATACTCCTGTGTCAAATTACGGACAATTTTTATTAGATAATCTGAAAATTTTAAATATATTAAATACCAGGCATATCCAGAAAGTAGGTGTACTGAATTTTTGTAGGTTACAATTTTTTTTATTTAAACAAAAAAATTACGTTGTTACCGTAGTACATATGTAAGCTATTTTTCGACATAGTCGCCATTCCTCTCAATGCAGGTGGTGAAGCGGGGTATCAACTTTTTGATGCCTTCCTCGAAGTAGTTTCCCGCCAACCCCTCCGTCCACCTCCTCATTTACCTCCTCGTCGGTTGAAAACCTTTTTCCACCCATGTGCAGCTTCAGGGAGGTAAAGAGATAGTCATCTGAAGGTGCTAGGTCAGGGGAATGCGCGGGATGGTTCAGGACATCCTATTTAAACGAGGCGAGCAGTTCCTTCGTGGCGTTCCTTTGTCAGCATGGCTCACCTCTTGTTCTGAATCACCCTCCGCAATTTTTTTAGGGTCTCACAGTATCTTGCAGAGTTGATGGCCTCCCCTTGAGGCATATATTCAATTAAAATTATGCCTTGACAGTCCCAAAACACGGATGCCATGATTTTCTTGACTGAAATGGTGCTTTTGAACTTTTTGGCGGAGGGTGAAGAGGTGTGACGTGACCGTTTTTAAACTCGCGACACCACTTGTACACACTCGTACGATTCATAGCTTTATCACCATATGCAGTTTTCCCCTCATGATAAACCTCAACCGGAGGTTGTCCCTTCCAAACGAGATAACGGATGACGCCGCGTATTTCGCACTTGGAGGGAGATTGGATTTACATTTTTCACGAAACGTGTTGTCGCGTCGACACTTCTCAACGTACTGACCTCGAACCGGTCTCGTTGCGGAGGGGAAGGGTCAGGCTACACGGAAGTGTAGCCAACATGTCGAAAATAAAATCCATCCGGTCGTGAGAGCCTCAGTACACTTACTTTCTGGATACGCATAGTATAATTTATTGGAATGAATTATTAGTTGTTCGATCCTACCTCCACCCACGCTGTTATCGGGGACAAAATAAATCCCCATCCAGCGTGATCTACACTAGAAAATCAAAATCTTCTTTATTTTTTTATAAGCACGACTCCACATAGTGACGAAGAAGGAACCACCCAAAGGAACTTATCCGCTGGCGACACATCTGAGTATGAAAAAAATAGTAGTGACGACAGACTTATGATTTGACATCACGGAAAAAGGGAAATGACTCGCAGCGCAATTAATTTTAGTTTTCTTATAAAGCGGCTAAATACCTGGAGTTCAAACACCCTAGCACATTGCCAGTACTTTCGCAGAAAATTTAAAATGCAATAAAATTATTCTTTGACGCCACTAGACCGGAGTAGCCAATCAGTCCGAAGATGAACCGATGTAAGGTTGAGTGGAGCTTTCTTCGGAAATTGCTGACTCGATTTTGATCGCAGTACCACAGAATGTGCTCTGCGGATTGATTCAGATGATCGCAAAATGGAATGAATTATCAATAAAAACCAACTCAGCAAAAAAATAGAACATTGTGTAAAGAAAGGAGCAACAGGGATTTAGAGAGAACTGATCAACCACTGATGCCGTCGTCATAATGAGGAAGCAATTGAATATAACAGTATTTTCATGTTTTGTCGATCTTCATTCAGAAAAGTGGCGCGGGATGAGGTAATCATAATTCTGCTTGAGAAGAAAATATCACTCGAAGATCAAAGTTGATGGTGAGAGATGTTTAAGAAATACAGAGTTCGTATATCTATATTGTAGCCCCTAATTCAATGTAATTGATAGTTATTTACTATATGAACACAAACATGTACGCATGGTATGTGAAAATTGTTATAATTGTTATACTGATCAGGAATAACTTTCTAATCATACTTTGATTATTCTCTTTTGTTTTTGTGAAGTCGTTTTCGTCACATGAACACCTCCCTTATGAAGACGTGATAGTTAGTTCCATATACTTTTTATTGTGTTAAATCTTTTTTACAAACCTATTGTGGGTATTAAAAATGTACTGAAAAAAAGTGATGTTACTGAATTGCATTAGTTGTGTTGATAAGCTGCCAACAAAAGACTGAGAATGTTGTAAACTATTATAGTTATCTTCTATTTTAAGAAAAACAGTATGAGAAAATTTAAAATGTTGTTATTGAAAAGTGCAAAGAAATGTACAAATGTTATATAATCATGTTTGAGTGAAGAGTTCAGTTTGATAAGCTTTCCTTTAAGCCTAAGCAGAAATTTAATTATAAATCTCACAGATGAGGTGCGCCCGAACGTGTTAGGATTTGTATTGCGCCAGACTGAGGGTTAAATAATAAAATTATAGAAGTTATTGTATCGCTTGACAAAGCTCCGTAACAAGACATGTGATAAAACGATAACCATAGAAAAACAAAATTCGTGAGAAATCGAATCAGGGCCGCCCGCAAGCTTAGTATAATTGCTAACCGTTAGACCACGACTGCAGAAATGACCGAGTAATTAAATAACTTTCCTCATTCTATTTGTACCAAGAAAAAAATATCTGGTTAGTTAAATATTCAAAGCTACATATTCTTGTTTATTCAGCTTTCTATTCACTCGAAGTCAGACGAAATTGTTTGTTTTCTCCTTTGCCTAAATATTTTAGTTAATTTATAATTAATCAATATAATGTAAATTTAGTAAGTTACAAAAAATGAACTTAAACATAATAAAGATGGTGATTAGTTACGAATTACATAATTGACTCACTATTCAAAGACTTTCTTCAAACTTGGAGAATACGTCTTCGTAGTTAAATATTTAATTTAAAACTTTCTTATTCATTCAACTTCTTTCTCAGTCGAGTTAAGTTGAATGTATTTTTTTTCCTTCCTTAATATTTAAGTTAATTAATAATTAATCAACATAATGTAAATGTAGTACGTACAAAAAGTAACTTAAAGTAATAATAGTGATGAACAGTAAAAAATTACACAAATGACTTACAGTTGAAATATTTCTCTCACAATAATAAAAAAAGAAAAATATATATAGCGCAGTTTAAAGAGCAGGCATTCTTCAAAAACGTTTTAACTCAGGATTCAAACCCACTTTTAATGTCACATAAAATTTTTACAAAAAAAATGAGTGTAAGAATATGAAGGGGGGGGGGGGTGCGGCCATTAGATTAGGTACATTCCCGTATCTGCATATAATTAAAAAAAACATATTTGATAACAAATACGAAAACAAGTTCTTCTTTTTCCTCTTGAATAATGATCATGAAGAAGTATACCAAGAGAGATGAACTACAAAACAAAACCTTTGTAGATCTTTCGACATGTGATAGTAACACATTAGATTTTAAGTGGAGTGTAATTTATGTGTGTAGTGTTCATATACTCGTATAATCATAAATTTTGATGAGAACTCTTAAAAAGGGCTGTCTTCAAGTGTTTTTTAAAGTGGCGTACACCACCCATATGTCTGACCATTAGAAGCAGATCATTATACGCCACAGAACCAGCAGCGACAAAAATCTTTTCATTATATTCCACCCTTTTGGGTCTATTTACACTAATCAATTTATTCGATGGAGATGAAACCGACTTCATAGTTCTACTTCTCTCTGAAGCAATATTTCTCAAACACATATTTGAAAGCTACGACGGAGACTTCCCATTAAGGAACTTAAAAACAAAGAAACAAAGTTTAAAATTGATCTATTCACGAACCTTAAACCAGTGTAGATTGTTTTGCGCGGATTTATTTGACAATATATAATATAATAAATGACGACCATATATCAGCCAAGCAACTGTTTTGAAAACATATTGAAGTTTAGAAGTTTTTGGAAATCAGGCTGACCAGAATACTTTCATTTATTGAAAATACGTCTACGTGATATAATATTTAATTCTAGACTTTCTTACTCATTCAGTTACTTTCTTAATCCAGGGAGGTCGAGACCTTTTTATCTCATTCAGTTACCTTCTTAGTCCAGGAAGTTCGAGAATTTTCTTACTCATTCAGTTACCTTCTTAGTCCAGGAAGGTCGAGGCCTTTTTAACTCGTTTAATTATCTTCTTAGTCCAGTGAGGTCGAAATCGTATTTTGTTCTTCGCTGGATGTCCTGGAAAAACTAGACAAATACTGACTCGGACACGAAGAAGCGATTTGGTGCTTGCTGTCCCACTTGATAACCAATTGATAGCTTTAATATTTCAGTAAATTAATAATTACTTAACATAATTTAATTGAAGTATGTTATGTTACGAAAGAGCAACTTAAACACAACAAAAGTGATGCTCAGTTATAAATTACACAATTGACTCGCAACTTAATAGTTTTTTTCATAATTTATGCATGGAGGAAACATTTCCTTAATAAAATATTCAAGTCTAGGTTTTCTAAAAATTAATTCGATTTCCTCTTCACATAATGAGAGGTGAAACTGTTTTTTCCCTTTGCTTAGTAGTTTAGTATATTAATAAAGTTTAGGCTTTAAGTGTTGGTAAGGAGAAAGAGATTATATTTATTAATGAGGTGGTGGCGTTGCCGTTGTCTCTATTATCCATATTCATGAAAATAGTGATAAACTTTTAGAGTGCTAGGAAACAAAGTTTGGCCTGTATTCTCAAGAGGAGGGGAAAATAATTATAAATGACTTTGGAGTAAAGGTTTAATATTTTTAGAAAAGCAGATAACGATAATATAAAAATCGCACGAAGAATAATTACACTACATCATTATGTAAATGTTTATTTATTTAATACTTTTATTGCAAATATAATCTGGCGGGCTTATTTCCAGGCGGCAATCTCTTCCAACCAACCAGACAAAAGAAAATGAAGCAAGTTACGTGGTCACATAAATCATTCAAATGACTATCCATCCCCACGAAATCCATAAACATATACGTGAGCACATGCCCATGAACCCTACAAAGACGGACAATCACCCGAACATTTTTTTTCATATAAAGTGAGATATCATCAATCAAAAAGAAAGAAAAGAATGGTGGAGAGGAAAGGAAAAGAAAAATCAGGAATGAAACACGTTATTTTACTGACTAGAAGTTAAGAGTTTTTTCAGTCGCTTCTTAAAGCATGCCAAGGACGGAGCGAGTCTTATGTTGGTTTGTAACTGATTCCAGAGTCTCACTGCATGGACAGTAAAGGACGATGTGAAGAAAGAGGAGCGGTGAACTGGAAAGGCCAATAAACAATCTCTGTTTAGAGCGTAGCGCTAATCCATGATTGGAAAGACGCTGAAAATTTTCGTTCATTCTGCAATAATAATTTGAGGGATCAATCAATCATTGTTATTTTAGATATTATTTAAAGTTAAGGCATTAACACTGTGTAGGTTTAAATACATTGTAACTTGTTTAGTCAAACACTGTGTATTCTACGGTATAGCCCGTATAACCACGGTCCCGGTTTCAAGGTTTTCACCTCATCATAAAAAAAGCACAAACAAAACTGAATTATGTTCAAACTGGTATCGATAGATACATGCATCTTACGGTAAATTCTGGTTATGGACTTGGGTGAGGAGTGGCAGGATACAACCACCTGGTAACATTAACTATATTTTTATTTATTTTTTGAATCTCCGCGCTTTGACGTAATTTTGGGTGACATACGGGTAAAATTAATATTTCCAAAAGTTTAGATACTTAGAGTAAAACATTCCTAAATATTTTATTCTTATTTTTATCTTTTAATATTTTATTTTATTCTTATTTTATTCTAAATATAGTAAAACATTCCTAAATATTACATTCAATATAAATAGTTCATGTCTTAAATATGAGTTATGTTATTTCGTTTTCTAACCAGAGAAAAGCCAGATCGAACTGCTAATTCAGAAACAAAGTATTCCATTGACGTTCAAAGGGCAAATCGTGTCAAATGGTAAGTTATCACACATTAATCACATCAAAACAGTTTACACATATCGTGATTGAGTTCCATCAAGTGCTCATATAAACAACGCTCAATATAACATCAACTACCGATGTTCTCATTTGAGATATCAATTACTTTTAACCATGTACATTTCCGATATGTGTCTGAAAGATATTGTTCTTGACGTGCATTTAGTTAACTCTTATTATTAAAAGAAAAATATAGCTTCCAGTTCAATGAGGCATACCATTATGACAAGAGTTCTTGTTATGGCGGTTCCTTTGACTTGAGTATTCCCTTAAGTACTGAGAGCTGTGCACCGTTCCAGGAAATATTTCAAGGACACATCTTAGGAGGTCTTATTGTATTCTCCGTCGTCCTGTCCCTCATGTCTCAGGATTGTGGCAGCAGTTGATTACTCTTTTGACGATCTCCTTCTATCAGGATCTATCCCGGGCCGATAGAAGAGAACTTGATTTTGAAGATCTCATCGTCATCGCAGTCTTGATCAGGTCACTCCTTCTGGTTGAGGGTCTCCCTCGAGATCTCGTTCCTTCGACGCTTCCGATGAGCACAAGTTTCTCTAGGTTATTCAGCTCTCTTCTCATGATCTTATCGTGATATATTAAATTAATTACATTGATACACACTACATAGACATTACACTATCAAAAGTTGAATGTATAACTATCACATTTATTCATTTAGTTTACGACACAATAGTGTCTTTCATAATCAGATGCACATATGACAAGTTAAAATAAATACTTAAAATTATTGACAAAAATACAAAATTTTATCTTATACTAACATACTAATACATAGACACAAAAAACAGTACTAATAATGACAAAGTCATTGTTTAAAATTATTTCATGTTAATATGTATATTTAAATTCAATACATGTAATTACAAAATATTACTAAATTAAGCCAAGTAGACTTGCAGTACCCGGCGGTAAGTGATACACATCGTTTGTAGACGTCGTCTCTGTCGCACGATGCGCTAACAGTCCGGTATCGTAGTCACGATGCGGTTAGCGCATCGCGCGAGATAGACGACGCTCTACAAACGATGTGTATTACTTTCCGCCAGTACTGTACGTAACTGTGGAACACATATTTTAAAGTGGTAAAGAACTCAGCTTTGTTATTAGTGAACAAACGCTCACATAGAACAAGAATAGTTGAATTTTTCGAGTAATTTATGGATACATCTTAAAATTTCACAAACTCATGGGCTCACTTGCAGCACGAGATGCAAGTTGCTTTGTAGAATCGAAACATTCCGCATGTTAATGCAGGGCTACTCAACTCCAGAGGCAAAGTATTTTCCTTCATTGTTTTGTTTATATTAAGTTACTTAATTTAGTAAAGAATGCACAAAGTTAGTAACTATTTCTAAATATTTTTGTGGTATTTTGGCGAATACTATATATACTTGATTAATAAATATCTAAATTCTTACAAAAATCTTTTCCAAGTCTTTGTTTACAAATGATAATAGGAAGATCGACAGACGTTTAATACGTTCTTAGAAAAAATGAAAATGTGAGTGACTTAAGGAAGTGTATTTAAAGAAGGTTGTATGCGTATAAAGACGAGGAAAATAATTTTATTTGATCAACTCAGCTGCAATTTTTATATTCTTAGTTTTGAATTATAAGACAAAAATCGATCTAATAGGATGGGATATTATGATACAGCTTTTGTCGTCGCTAGTCATGTGGCGTGGAATGGTTTACCTCTTAGTCTTAGATATATGGATGACGTATGCAGCTTTAGGAATCATTTGAACACAACACTTTTTGGAAGGTCTTATTGAAATTTATGACGGTACATGAACACCATATATATACACTACACTACACCTTAAGCCGAACGTGTTACCATCTCATATCTAAAATTTATAAAGGTTTATTCATAGTTCTTTCTTCCTTTGGTAAGGTTTCTGCGGTTTTCTTACCTAATACGTTTTTCTAAACAAATGCAGATGCGGGAAAGTACTTAATCAAACGACCGCATCCACCACATTCCCTTCCTTATACTCACTTACAATTATTTATTTTGTAACATTTTTAATCTATCTATAAAAGTTGATTCAAGTCCCGAGTTAGATCGTCCTTGAGGACAATTTTCTCTCTAAACGGCGCTATATAAACGGTATTTTAATGATATTTTTTATCTCTTTAAGATATCTAATAATGGGGTTGATTAGCGTTTGATACCCTTTATAGCAATCATTTTATTGATTTATTCAAAATACGGTTGATATCGACGATTAAAATATTCAGTCTATTAATTTAAATTTCGATTCTATTGTATACATATAGAGTGCCCTATTTGAACATTTAACTGATTATTGACGAACTCCGTTGCTTAGTTGGTAAGATGCTCAACTTCTACCCGTGGGGTTTCGGGTTCGATTCCCGCTGGTTCAATTCCACTTCTACTCCAATGGACCTAATCTTCAATATATTCCATCAGTATATTCACGTGAGTAATATTCAATATATTCGCATCACTAATTCAGATACATTGTGGATTACCATAAGATTGAAAATAAAAATAATATATTTAGATGAAAAATATTTTTCTTCTTAAAATGTATTGTTTATATTGTGACTAATGTTTGATCTTTGGTTTTTTAAATAATATTATCCAAAAATGTTTACGTATGTTGGGGATGACGTATATCTAGGCGGAGAAAATGATATCTTGTTATGAGAGATATTGCCTTACAATAACATCTCTGGAAACCTTTATAAAACCATTTTTATCTAAAATATAGTCCAAAATGAAGATAATTTTTTGTATTTTGTTAAAATTATAAAATGTTTACATCATGCAAGAAATAAATGCTTACGTATAACTTTTTTTTTACTACCGATAACTAGAAAATGGAGTAAAAAATAAGCTAATTGCTATTCAAGTTAGGTATTACAATTGTATAGTATTCAGTACAACCTGACGACTTTATCGCCCCGTTGCAATCTCTAGCAATCAATCAGAAAGGAATTAAAGAAACCTTATGTGAAAATATGACTGGAACATTCTTTAAAATATATTGTTTACCAGTAGGAATTGAGCCTGTAATCCCCAGATTAGATAAGCCAAACGTCTTATGAACTAGACCACGGAGGTCGTCAAACATCAATTGACTGGTGGTAAAAAAATTAATGATACGCAAATTACCTAATACATCCACAACCACTGTGGTCTAGTAGTTAAGATACTGTCTTTCAGCCCGAAGGTTGTGGGTTTGATTCCCGTTGGTATCAAATAATTTAAAACAGTTGACAATCAGGTTTTCAGCTTACATTTTTTTTTTGTAACAGATTACCACAGCGAGAGCGCAATAAAAAAAAATATAATATTTCATATTCTTAGCACTACTTCAGCACTTGACTTGGAAAAAATGTCATAAGGCTTGTAAACTGATAAAGCTCCTGGAGGTAGTGATCGATGATAGTTGATGATACACAAAGTGGGTTTGATTTTAAGTATTGATTGAAAAAGTCATAATGGTATTTTTGGGAAACTGGGATTTTAACCTTAGTGCAATCTTCTTGGCTAAGTTGGTATGATTGCCCTATTTTTAACCAGTAGTATCATTAGCATTGACAACTGGTTCCAGATTAAGACAAACCCAGATTGTACGTAATTAAAGAATCAAATCATTGTTGTCCTAAAAAAATACTTCATAACGGTACTATTTAACTAATTTTTTGTTTTCTTTTGTCATCTACATGCTCCTTTATACATTATATTAGGTCCTTACATATGAAATTGGCGTTTTGCCGTACTGGCAACTTTGATCTCAAATATATTCTCTTTGGTTAGGAATTCCAAATTAAAATTTATACAGCTATTTACTCAAGTATTTGTGTTTCGAAAATTATAATTAATTTGTTTTTTCCTCAATTGTTTTTTTTCTTTGCGTCACTCAGTTTACAAAATGGAAAACTTGAAATATCGCGTTATTTACGAGTACGAGTTCCACCGTGGCACCAGTGCTGCAGAAACGGCTCGAAGGATTAATGATGTGTATGGCGACAGTGCCGCAAAAGAAAACATAGCGCGTTTTTGGTTCCAACGTTTTCGTTCTGGAAATTTCGACCTGCAGAAAAAGCCCCGTGGACGGCCGGAGACCAAAGTTGATAATGAAGAATTGAAGGCTATTGTGGAAGCGGATCCATCGCAAACCACGTCCGAGTTAGCTGCAGGCTGCGGTGTTAGTGATAAAACTGTTTTAATCCACTTGAAGCAAATTGGGAAGGTGAAAAAGCTTGAAAGGTGGGTACCTCACGAATTGAGTGAAGCAAATCAACAAACGCGCGTTGACTGCTGCGTTGCATTACTCAACCGGCACAATAATGAAGGGATTTTGAATCGAATCATTACCTGTGATGAAAAGTGGATCCTGTATGATAATCGGAAGCGCTCATCGCAATGGCTGAACCCTGCCGAACCAGCCAAACCATGCCCCAAGCGAAAATTGACTCCAAAAAAGTTACTTGTGAGCGTTTGGTGGACTAGTGCTGGTGTCGTTCACTACAGTTTTCTTAAATCTGGCCAGACGATTACGGCAGATGTCTATTGTCAGCAACTGCAAACCATGATGGAAAAGCTAGCTGCTAAACAACCGAGGCTGGTTAATCGCTCTAGGCCACTGCTGCTTCATGATAACGCTCTAGACCACACACTGCACAACAGACGGCTACCAAATTAGAAGAGCTTCAATTGGAATGTCTAAGACATCCACCGTACTCTCCGGACCTTGCCCCAACAGATTACTATTTTTTTCGAAATTTGGATAACTTCTTGCAAGGGAAAAAATTCAACTCCGATGGGGCAGTCCAAACCGACTTCAAAGATTTTATTGATTCCCGTCCGAATGGTTTTTTTAGTAAAGGGATCGATGAACTACCTATGAGATGGCAAAAGTGCATAGATAGCAATGGTACATACTTTGATTAAATAAATATATTATATTAAAAAAAAAATCAACTTTATGTTCCTCCCAAACAAAACGCCAATTTCATATGTAAGGACCTAATATAAGACATTGATGTATACATATCGTCGCTGTTAAGGAAAAAGTCATTAATTACAATTTTTGCTCAAAATGAGATTTTTCATTATTTGAATCAAAAACACAAATCTTTATCATTCTAAAAGTAAAAAACGGCATTATTTAAGCCAATAGTGAAGTTGGGACACTAAAAAAATCATTAATTGAAAAATTTTTTTTTTTTTTTATGGAAAAGTCATTATATTACTCGATGAGCTCGATAAAGTCTAAATGTAGTTAATGACCTTTGCCTTAACAACGACGTTATATGGTATACACACAATCGCTCTTTTTCCATATTGCTAAAGACAGAAATGATAGATAACTAAAGTTTTTTATGACAACATGCTTTATTCGTCTCTTCTCCATCTATACATTTTTTCATTTCGCATATTTTGTTTCCATTCCTCCTTATCTTTGATAATATTTGTAATGTAATTTCTTTTCCACTTTTTTTGTCTGCTTTCGTTTTGTGACGAATAATCTTTGTGTATCATTAGGTTAAAAAAAACATTTTTAAAGATTATATAAAATCATCTTATTTTATTTCATATCAATACATTCAGCAGTTTATTCGACAAGATCCGAAAAAAAATTAATTATGAAAAAAAAATCATAGCACTGTCATATTCTCTGCACATATTACTGAAAAGACGTATCATCAGTTTTAAATTTGTAAAATGTAGTTAATAATTCTTACCACAAAAAAAAACCTAGAATCAGGTTTGAAATGGATAAAAATAATATATTTTAGAGCCACCTATTTTAGAGTAGATAAAGTAATTAGACATTTTAAAGAGTAAAGCAGAGGCAATACAAAAAATTCAGTCTTAAAAGGTTTTTTTGTAGTCGCTGTCTGCGATAAGTGATAATACCGTCTGTGTCACTCGACGTGTAAAAGTTGGGCATCTGAAAGAATTTTTTTAACTGAGAAAGTCGTTATTCAGATTTAAAACGAAGCTTCAAAGAGTGATTTTTTTTAAGCTTTCTTTTTTCCACGCAGTTTATCAACAACGAAAACAGAAAAATGCCTGCTGTTTACAACACAGTGATGGATATATTTTGAACAGAAACACAGAAATAATTTTAAAAAAAGGAGAGTTTAAAAAACTCAAATAACACAATGCTAAATGTCTCACGAAGATGTTTAGAACCTCAGCAGTTCTCTGTCCACGTAAAATTCTATTCCACTCCCAAGTACCAGAAACTTTGCATTGATTTGCCAACAAGTACGAGTATACCTGATCTCGCTAACACGGATCAGCAATATATATTGGAGCACATCTATAAATTTGCCCTGTGTTGATTTTGCTCAATTGTATGATAGCGCACGATTTATATCATATGAAATGATCGACTTTCTTTACCACAGGAAATATTGTATTTTAAAAATAAAATCAACTTTTAACGTTAAAGATAAGCGCCACGTACGTTTACACATACGATTCCTGTTTTCCTGAAATAGAAAAAAAATTCTATTCATCGTTAAAAATAAAACGTTGTAACCAGTGAATAGATTTAAATTTGCTACAAACTTCTAGCTTATTTTTTTTTATTAACTACAATTTTCAGTTAAGAGGCACTTTAGATACAATTTCAAAAATAAAAGAATAAAAAAAACTGATAACTTATGCGAGAAGGAGAAACCCCTTTCAATACGGTTTAAGAATAAATAACTGAATATGAAAGCAGGATACTACGAAAGACATCCCAACCCAATCACCCCCATTAAATACCCTGATCCAACCTGGTAACAAGTTTCAAAGATAAATCTCAAGAAAACGTGTCAAAATTTAAGAGAAGGATACGCAAATCAAGATAATACTAACCGTTTTTTTAAGGGAAACTGAAACATGAAACTACAGAAAAAACACATATGAAGAATATTTCGTAATGGTAGAGGAACCTGGTATAAAATATTTTGATAGTGTTTCGATCTTCGTTACAAATCTTACTTCGGCTATGTTGATAGAAATAACTTGAGCTTAAATTGATAACTGTAGGATGTGATAGTACAAATATGAATGTAAGATGCAAGTAAGGTATTATGCAGCATCAAAAAACTCGTGGAAGACTCTTTAGTGGAGCATTGTCTTCTTATATTTCACCATCTATTGAAAGAGATAGATAGTAACACACCTAGGTCGTCTAATTTTTTAAGAACTTATCGAAAAATCACTTCTTATCCACGAAATTCGTTTGCTGTCAGAACGATCAAGTTTTGAGAACAAATGTCTATGTTCGGTTTAGCAGTATTTGTTGATCTCTGAAGATGTTGTATATATTTGTGAGCTTCAAGCAACATACTCGAGCCAAGTGTGGTGTTAGAAAAACATTCACAAATTTTCTGTAAAAGTATAAATATCTGGGAAATAAAAAATAAAAAAACATGATTTAAAAAAATAAATACATTACATGGCTGGTGCGTGAGATGAAAACTGCTACAGGTAACCTACCTGTGATAAGTTCTGGGTTTGCTGCCAGATATGAGTATACCAGACAAAGAATCACACAACTAAGAAATTTTAAAACCATTTTGTCTCGGGTGAAATCATGTTTTGAACAAAAAAATTTATGATCAGTGTATTATAAAGCAGGTTTTTAGTTTTCTTGAATTTTAAAACTTACAAAAAATGAACCTGTTGTTGGTACACCACCATATGCTTTGTAGATAACAAGCAGGCAAAAAAGCAACTCACCCACTAACAACAACAAAAAAAACATACGGTAGAAGATTTTTTTATTGTAAAAAGACTAAGTCCGATGGAGAAATAGTTGATTTTTTGCGTTTGTCTTAAAATAGTTTCAGGGTTTTGAGAAAAGCGTATTCAGAATATTTTAACATTAAAAAAGATAAAACATTTTCCCCAACGATATGATTGAATTCTCCTACTGCAGATGCAATCTGAATGTGGGTTTAAAATATATCCTAAAGGACGTTTAGTGATATACGGGCTCTATTTCAGAATTTGTGGGATGCTCCCGGATTTATATTCGTCCTTCGCTAGAAAAATAGACCGCAGTATCACTAATACGCCACGGGAATATTAATGTGCTATATCGGGTTACCCATGTTAAAGGAAAATTCCTTTTGCTTCTTTAATATGCAGGACAGCAGTAATTTAGTAAGAAAAATGTATTGAATTAATGAACGCCAGCTTTGGGTCTTTTTCATTGATATATACTCGTATCATAGAAGTAAATATACAAGAACAAAAAAAAACCGATAATTTTACTTCACGAAAAATATTACATTCATACATACCATCACGTTATTACCCTGTCGAGGTAGATAAAGAGGATAGATAACCAGTTGTACCTATCGTGACACACATATTTCGCCCATTCTACAGCCTTATTTATTTCTCTGAGTTTTTGCATTTCCTTCTTCATAATATTATTGATCATTCTCAATCATGCTTTTATGATTAAAGAAAACTTCAACCGAAAATATCACAAAACACCTTTCTTCAAATATGACTAGTAGTACGCTAGTACGATTCTGTCTTCAAAAAACTTATATTAGGTCCTTACATATGAAATTGGCGTTTTGCCGTACTGGCAACTTTGATCTCAAACATCTTCTCTTTGGTTAGGAATTCCAAATTAAAATTTATACAGCTATTTACTCAAGTATTTGTGTTTCGAAAATTATAATTAATTTGTTTTTTCCTCAATTGTTTTTTTTCTTTGCGTCACTCAGTTTACAAAATGGAAAACTTGAAATATCGCGTTATTTACGAGTACGAGTTCCACCGTGGCACCAGTGCTGCAGAAACGGCTCGAAGGATTAATGATGTGTATGGCGACGGTGCCGCAAAAGAAAACACAGTGCGTTTTTGGTTCCAACGTTTTCATTCTGGAAATTTTGACCTGCAGAAAAAGCCCCGTGGACGGCCGGAGACCAAAGTTGATAATGAAGAATTGAAGGCTATTGTGGAAGCGGATCCATCGCAAACCACGTCCGAGTTAGCTGCAGGCTGCGGTGTTAGTGATAAAACTGTTTTAATCCACTTGAAGCAAATTGGGAAGGTGAAAAAGCTTGAAAGGTGGGTACCTCACGAATTGAGTGAAGCAAATCAACAAACGCGCGTTGACTGCTGCGTTGCATTACTCAACCGGCACAATAATGAAGGGGTTTTGAATCGAATCATTACC
The DNA here is from genome assembly GCA_949825065.1 of Odontocerum albicorne. Classification (NCBI taxonomy): domain Eukaryota; kingdom Metazoa; phylum Arthropoda; class Insecta; order Trichoptera; family Odontoceridae; genus Odontocerum; species Odontocerum albicorne. The sequence goes on along the minus strand of OX463853.1, from coordinate 25,095,920 downwards.
TGTGATGAAAAATGGATCCTGTATGATAATCGGAAGCGCTCATCGCAATGGCTGAACCCTGCCGAACCAGCCAAACCATGCCCCAAGCGAAAATTGACTCCAAAAAAGTTACTTGTGAGCGTTTGGTGGACTAGTGCTGGTGTCGTTCACTACAGCTTTCTTAAATCTGGCCAAACGATTACGGCAGATGTCTATTGTCAGCAACTGCAAACCATGATGGAAAAGCTAGCTGCTAAACAACCGAGGCTGGTTAATCGCTCTAGGCCACTGCTGCTTCATGATAACGCTCTAGACCACACACTGCACAACAGACGGCTACCAAATTAGAAGAGCTTTAATTGGAATGTCTAAGACATCCACCGTACTCTCCGGACTTTGCCCCAACAGATTACTATTTTTTTCGAAATTTGGATAACTTCTTGCAAGGGAAAAAATTCAACTCCGATGGGGCAGTCCAAACCGACTTCAAAGATTTTATTGATTCCCGTCCGAATGGTTTTTTTAGTAAAGGGATCGATGAACTACCTATGAGATGGCAAAAGTGCATAGATAGCAATGGTACATACTTTGATTAAATAAATATATTATATTAAAAAAAATCAACTTTATGTTCCTCCCAAACAAAACGCCAATTTCATATGTAAGGACCTAATATTAAGTTATATTGATCATTCTGTTGTTTGTCAAGTCTAGTTAGATTGATGATTTCATTCCAAAAATACGTTGTTTTTCACTTTCGTAACGCACATTTGTGAGATATAATCTCACTACTGTCCTCAGAATGGAAATATGAGAAAATAAATTTCTCCGCCACAAACAATTTGTCTCTTGGTCAATCTTTCAGTAAGATTCTCAGTACAATAATAACTGATCTTTGTGAGTTTTCGGATCAGACATCACCCGTAGTTCGAGTATTTTATTTATTTTTCTTATAGATGCAGACGGATTGTGAAATTTTATCCTTGATACAACAAAATAACGTTAATTAATTAAAAGTAATCACTTATTACGAATTTCACGTAGCTCCCATAGTTATCTCTCTAGTTCTATGTGTCTGTTGTCCCCTCGATGGATCAAATCCATCTAAAACATCGTTCTGTGAATTAATTCCTGTCCTTATATATGTTTTCGATCCCACTGTCTATTTCGTCTGCTCCAAGAATAAATAGGGCAAATGCAGAAAACACAATCTCGGGTAGGCATAATTATATTCATCACTATAAGACGTAGAATTTAAAAAAGGAAAATTTTTTATTTTAATGCAGTAAATTTTTTATTCTTAGAACTTAATTTTTATAAGTAAAATCAAATTTGAACACTTGATTTTATCTGTATTCTTTATTTATTTACTCCGTGACAACTGTTTTGCTATACAATAGCTTTGTATGTTTTAAAGTTAAACAAAGAATATAAAACAATTCAAAGTTAATTTAAATTTTTCGTAAGGAAACAATGTTTTTTGTTTATTTATACATGACAAGAAATTTACAACATAATTAATGAAGAAAAAAAAACAATAGGCTATGAAAAGTAAACACATAAATTATATGAATCTGGGTGTGTAATATTTCATTTGTCGTTCGTCCTAGTAAATCAAGTTTTGCCTGTATTCTACTGAGAAGATATTACATGAAAAAATAAGTTGATGTTTTTATTTCGATTGTTCATTATTCAATACCCCGCTGCAAAATCTCATCTACTTGATTAAGACTCCGTTACACGCATGTATCACGTGAGTTAAACCCCGCAAACTTTATCATTGCAAATATACCAAAAAGTTCATCCCACAATATTCACCAGTCATCCCACCTGCAAGCCCAAGCAACGATTCAGTCCACTATCTGAATTAATTATGTTGGTAAGAAAATTAATACAGATACTATATAGAGAACAATTTGAAAGATTTTATTTTTACTTCCTTGAAAATGGGATTCTTTTATTTCAGTAAGTATAACATCACTAACACATTTATGAAACAATCGGGTAGCAATTCGAATATACCCTACACAAGATTTTTTATCAAGTAAAAGGTGAACACTGAAATAAATACTAATCAGTTGTCGAAGCTCAGAAAAAACCAACCGAGAAATTATTTAGATGAATAAAGAACACAAAAAGTGTTTAAATAAATTGTGGCATACAGACAGAATGCAGAAAAAACATGTAATTGTTTCCACGTTTGTAATAATAAACATCTTTTTTCAACTAGATTCTATCATCACCATTATCATGACTTGTCCGTATTAGTGTAAGCCGAGATATTAGATCTCCATTTTATTATATTCTGGCACACATATTATATTTTGCTTCTGCTAGGCCCGTATATCTTCTTATGTATTTTATCGTATTATAAAGGCTCATTTCACTGTTCGTTATATCAGAATTTGACCAAAACGATCATGCAACGTTTTTCTAGGACTTCTCAAACTTCTCGCATCTTCAATTCTACTCATACAAAACACAAAAGTTAAACACTTGACAAAAAAGCTAAACTTTGATAACGAAATTTACTTTTTTTTTATACATATTTTCAAGTTTTAATGTGTTTGATTCAAGCATTTCACTCCGAATTAAAAAAAAATAATATTATTTGTATTTGACCTTGAAATTAATGTTAAAAATATGATGGATTTTGAAAATTTAACAGTCGTGGTATTTAAAGTGTTATATTTTACAATAATTCAATCATTGTCTCAACAGAATAAGATGTCAAATGTATGAAAATTTTATATTCCATCGTAAGTTCAATACAATTCTCATACTGCATTAACTATGTTTACCCTCGATGCAGTTCATTTATGTTATACTCGTATTTTATCTTACTTTTACAAAAAACTAAATGTTTTTAATAAATTCCGAGACACGTTATCACAGTATAATGGATAGTCTACTCGTATTTTTACTTATATACTTAGAACGACCAGCGTTTCATTTTGGAAATGTGTTTTCTATAATTTCCATAATAATTCCTTGCGTAAACGACCGAGAATAATTAAGTTGAATAAATACTGGAAAAACCAAAATCTCTCGAATCCCCGAAACCAGTTCATTATACTTTAAATATTTATGATTTGCTTGATGAATAATTTCGTTGGTCAACAATTTTAACAGTTTTAAACGGGATCAGTGAGCGGGAAAATTAAAATGTTCAAAGAATTTCTCGAATTTCAATAATAAAAAGGATTTTTCTCTCTTATTTAGTCAACGAGTTGGTAAAATGGGAGGTTTTGGGGCTTTTCATAAAATCTGTGTTATTCTTGAAGAATTAAAAGTTTTGTAGAACGATGGAAATTATTGTATTTCTTTTACAATAAAAGTTCGAGCCAATTTTTCAGGATTTTTGTTGTTTTGTTAAGTAACATAAGTTAGGTATCATTTCAAAAGCTTCAAATAAAAATAAAACTTTAATATTCAACCAATCACCTCATACACGATACTGTATTGTATCAGACTTTCAACTGTACTATATAATAAAACTTTAATATTCAACTAATCACCTCATACACGATACTGTATTGTATCAGACTTTCAACTGTACTATATAATAAAACTTGAATATTCAACCAATCACCTCATACACGATACTGTATTGTATCAGACTTTCAACTGTACTATATAATACAACTTGAATATTCAACCAATCACCTCATACACGATACTGTATTGTATCAGACTTTCAACTGTACTATATAATAAAACTTGAATATTCAACCAATCACCTCATACACGATACTGTATTGTATCAGACTTTCAACTGTACTATATAATAAAACTTGAATATTCAACCAATCACCTAATACACGATACTGTATTGTATCAGACTTTCAACTGTACTATATAATAAAACTTTAATATTCAACTAATCACCTCATACACGATACTGTATTGTATCAGACTTTCAACTGTACTATATAATAAAACTTGAATATTCAACCAATCACCTCATACACGATACTGTATTGTATCAGACTTTCAACTGTACTATATAATAAAACTTGAATATTCAACCAATCACATCATACACGATACTGTATTGTATCAGACTTTCAACTGTGCTATATCATTTTCTTCTTAGTCGTTCATATGGTACTCCACACTATACGTTCTTTGTCAATATGGACAATTTTAAAAGTTTGACCAAAATATTTTTTGGTTTTAATAATCAAGCCTAAGAATTTTTGGATTTACTGAAAAAGGCGCGTATTTGGCAGTTCATTATCAATAGCGTTCACAATATTACCCCACGCACATAAGTGTGACATATACACCATCTACAGACTCTTAAGAAGATCGGGGGTATGGCTTTAGTAGCATTAGAAATCAATTCTAAATTTCAGATATTATTTGTCTATAAATGAGTTTCAAGACGCTATCCCAAAAACCAATAAAATACTAAAACGTAGGACGTTTGTTATTCATGAAAAATAAAAAAAAAGGCAAATTTTAAAGACAAATAAAAACAAAAAGCGTTTGTGATTTTCGAAAAAAGATTAATATTAATTACACAAAAAAACCGATAGATTACATTAGAATATTCATGATTTAAGTAGACAGAAAAGTCAAAGTTTGAAGTTATTTACAAGGAAAGAAGTTTTTACAAAACTCTATTGTATATATAAGCCATAATTTCTTAATAAAAATCTATTCCTGAATTCAGGAGTCTGGCAAATCAGAAATAGGCAAGGTTTAATAGAAATAATGAAGACTAACTTTCCTCCTTCTGGGAATCCAGTTTGAACAAGTTGCTTTAGGAAGAAAATAAAGGTAAACAAAAGTGAAAGCGAATCATTTACATTGCTTTATACCATGACGTCAATACTTCATTTATTTAAAAAGTGGAATGATTTTTGATTATTTACGTTTTATTTAGTCCAATAAATTGTTCATCTTTGTGATTATCCCCTCATTTTCCTGTATTAATATGTTATGAAGTAATATAAAATGAAAATCGTTATTCTACTACAAAACTTAAAGATTATGTGGAAAAAAGTGGCACAATTTTTTTCCTAAGGAAGACGTATTTTTATTTTGTTATATATCATCATCGTCAATCAGGGTTAATCTACTGCTGGATGAAGGTCTCCCCAAGTTGACTCCAAATAGTTCGGTTTTTCGCTCGTCGATGCCATGTGATGCTGCCATGTTTCCTGATTTCATCTATCCAGCGTAACTTCGATCTTCTTTTGGGCCTCTTTATGTGTCTTGGGTACTATTGGATAATTTTGGATGTCCATCGGTAGTCTGACATTCTGGCTACGTGTCCTGCCCATTGCCTCATAATTTTCCTGCACACCTTTATAACGTCTTCTATCTTTGTCATATATTGGTATTAGCAATTACAATACATCTTTGTGAATTTTGAGAGGGGAGTCATTGCCCTTTATGCTTTAATGGTCACATTATCTTATATAACTTCTCAAAGTGACGCATATCTTTTTCGTTCTCGGCACTTGGAATCGAACCAACGGCAAATACTCACCCTACAAAATTAAAGAATTTCCGGTAACAAAATTATATTTGGGAAAAAAATTTGATGTTTAATTAAATATACTTCATTACATAAAAATCATAAATTATTCGTTGAAAAATATTTTGACAATCAAAAAATATTAGATTAAAAATAAAATAACGTTTCTTGGCAAAAAAATATAATACAATGAAAAAGACTGAGTTATTAAATTATGTATTTGTAAATAACATCAAAAACTTTCCGAGAATTTTCGACATTTTTGATATTTTTTAATAAATTAATTTTTTTAATAATAATATTCAAGGCCCTCTGCGAAAAATGGATGGAATGAAATAAGAAATAAAACAAATCTAGAATCGTTTCCTGGTGATGGAAAAAAATAAAATTGATAAATATTTAAAGCTATTTTTTTTTGCCTTAAATCGGGAATTGAACTCTAATCTTTAGGTAAAAGACAAGTATTTTACCTTTAAATACTATGAAGGTTGTCAATGTAGGGATTATTTTACCTTTAAATACTATGAAGGTTGTCAATGTAGGGATTATTTTACCTTTAAATACTATGAAGGTTGTCAATGTAGGGATTATTTTACCTTTAAATACTATGAAGGTTGTCAATGTAGGGATTATTTTACCTTTAAATACTATGAAGGTTGTCAATGTAGGGATTATTTTACCTTTAAATACTATGAAGGTTGTCAATGTAGGGATTATTTTTTTACAAAAATGTGGTCGGTCTTTTTATGAAATACATACACCAATTATCTAAACAAAATAAAGGCATATAAGATATCGACTGAATGAAGCACTGATATTGTTTGTCCAAATTTGGTTATTTTGTTGATAAAAATATCTGCTATTGATTAGTTAGGAGAAAAATTCTCAGACGATGGTTGATATACGAATAAATGGCGTTAAGCTATTGAAAACCAAATCACTGGGACATTAAAATAAATACAATAAAACCGATCATATTCCACTACAGTATTTTAGTATAAACTATGATTTATTAGAGTCAAATGTGGACATAGAAAAAAACTGAAAAGAGCTGAATTAATGCTGTGGAAACGCATGATCATACAATAATTCATAAAGTGATAATGTATGACAGAATATGGATTGAACTGATAAGTGATGCATGTGAATTTAAGGATTATGTATTGAGTTAAGATGAATAAAGCACTATGAACGTATGAAACGAATGAATGAAGAAAGACTAACAAAACAAATATACAATGCAAGTGGGAGGTGTGGTAGTAATAAGGGTGACCAAGTAATATTTGTGTAATATCAAGTAAATTATATATTTAAAGAAGAAAATTAAAAAAAAAGGTAAAATTAGCTTTTTGAAGAAGTTGTACGAATGTTGAGGAATCAAAAGATGTGTGTCGTGATAGGAAATTCAGGTACTTTATCCTCTCTGTTTAGCCCGACAAGGAAATGACATTATGATATTTATGCATGTATTGTGTAATGAGAAATTATGCGCAATATTGTCTAATTAGTCTATGATAATTTTATGCCCAAGATAAATTTATGTTTATATCATTTATAGTTAAGGCTTTAACATTGGGGAGGTTTAAAGATATTGTATTTTGTTTTATCATAAACTGTTTATTCCACTTTATGTAACGGTATAACCCTACCGATTTCAAGGCCTTCACCTCAACACCAGGGAAGTATAATTGTGCTGTTTGTAATTTCTCAATACTACTTTGAGAATAACTAAATTTGGACATGCAATGTCTATGCTTTAAACAGTAGATATATTATATAAGCAAAATTAATAATATCAGAAAAATAGCTCATAGGAAAAAACCATTTATGCACCTTAAGTTTTTGTTAGTGGGAACTTCAGAAACAATCTAGGATACAGTCTAAGTACAATATGTATCAGGTTTTCATATTTATAAGCTCACCAAAGTACAAGTATTTCAGATATATAAGCTCACCAAAATCATATATTGTAGTATTTTAAGTTACAAAACAAGATTAAATAAGTAATTTTTTTTGGTTGATATGCTTTTTGTTACGTTAAAAAGCACTTTTGTCTCCTTTTTAGGAATAAACTTCGGAAATCCCTCAATTCTAGCGTCAAGGTAAATTTGTCTTAAATTCAATTTTGCGGTCATCTTGTTTCTATTTTGTGCGGTCACAGGCCGCTTTTCTGTCATCTACAGTATTTTAGTATAAACTATGATTTATTAGAGTCAAATGTGGACATAGAAAAAAACTGAAAAGAGCTGAATTAATGCTGTGGAAACGCATGATCATACAATAATTCATAAAGTGATAATGTATGACAGAATATGGATTGAACTGATAAGTGATGCATGTGAATTTAAGGATTATGTATTGAGTTAAGATGAATAAAGCACTATGAACGTATGAAACGAATGAATGAAGAAAGACTAACAAAACAAATATACAATGCAAGTGGGAGGTGTGGTAGTAATAAGGGTGACCAAGTAATATTTGTGTAATATCAAGTAAATTATATATTTAAAGAAGAAAATTAAAAAAAAAGGTAAAATTAGCTTTTTGAAGAAGTTGTACGAATGTTGAGGAATCAAAAGATGTGTGTCGTGATAGGAAATTCAGGTACTTTATCCTCTCTGTTTAGCCCGACAAGGAAATGACATTATGATATTTATGCATGTATTGTGTAATGAGAAATTATGCGCAATATTGTCTAATTAGTCTATGATAATTTTATGCCCAAGATAAATTTATGTTTATATCATTTATAGTTAAGGCTTTAACATTGGGGAGGTTTAAAGATATTGTATTTTGTTTTATCATAAACTGTTTATTCCACTTTATGTAACGGTATAACCCTACCGATTTCAAGGCCTTCACCTCAACACCAGGGAAGTATAATTGTGCTGTTTGTAATTTCTCAATACTACTTTGAGAATAACTAAATTTGGACATGCAATGTCTATGCTTTAAACAGTAGATATATTATATAAGCAAAATTAATAATATCAGAAAAATAGCTCATAGGAAAAAACCATTTATGCACCTTAAGTTTTTGTTAGTGGGAACTTCAGAAACAATCTAGGATACAGTCTAAGTACAATATGTATCAGGTTTTCATATTTATAAGCTCACCAAAGTACAAGTATTTCAGATATATAAGCTCACCAAAATCATATATTGTAGTATTTTAAGTTACAAAACAAGATTAAATAAGTAATTTTTTTTGGTTGATATGCTTTTTGTTACGTTAAAAAGCACTTTTGTCTCCTTTTTAGGAATAAACTTCGGAAATCCCTCAATTCTAGCGTCAAGGTAAATTTGTCTTAAATTCAATTTTGCGGTCATCTTGTTTCTATTTTGTGCGGTCACAGGCCGCTTTTCTGTCATCTACAGTATTTTAGTATAAACTATGATTTATTAGAGTCAAATGTGGACATAGAAAAAAACTGAAAAGAGCTGAATTAATGCTGTGGAAACGCATGATCATACAATAATTCATAAAGTGATAATGTATGACAGAATATGGATTGAACTGATAAGTGATGCATGTGAATTTAAGGATTATGTATTGAGTTAAGATGAATAAAGCACTATGAACGTATGAAACGAATGAATGAAGAAAGACTAACAAAACAAATATACAATGCAAGTGGGAGGTGTGGTAGTAATAAGGGTGACCAAGTAATATTTGTGTAATATCAAGTAAATTATATATTTAAAGAAGAAAATTAAAAAAAAAGGTAAAATTAGCTTTTTGAAGAAGTTGTACGAATGTTGAGGAATCAAAAGATGTGTGTCGTGATAGGAAATTCAGGTACTTTATCCTCTCTGTTTAGCCCGACAAGGAAATGACATTATGATATTTATGCATGTATTGTGTAATGAGAAATTATGCGCAATATTGTCTAATTAGTCTATGATAATTTTATGCCCAAGATAAATTTATGTTTATATCATTTATAGTTAAGGCTTTAACATTGGGGAGGTTTAAAGATATTGTATTTTGTTTTATCATAAACTGTTTATTCCACTTTATGTAACGGTATAACCCTACCGATTTCAAGGCCTTCACCTCAACACCAGGGAAGTATAATTGTGCTGTTTGTAATTTCTCAATACTACTTTGAGAATAACTAAATTTGGACATGCAATGTCTATGCTTTAAACAGTAGATATATTATATAAGCAAAATTAATAATATCAGAAAAATAGCTCATAGGAAAAAACCATTTATGCACCTTAAGTTTTTGTTAGTGGGAACTTCAGAAACAATCTACGATACAGTCTAAGTACAATATGTATCAGGTTTTCATATTTATAAGCTCACCAAAGTACAAGTATTTCAGATATATAAGCTCACCAAAATCATATATTGTAGTATTTTAAGTTACAAAACAAGATTAAATAAGTAATTTTTTTTGGTTGATATGCTTTTTGTTACGTTAAAAAGCACTTTTGTCTCCTTTTTAGGAATAAACTTCGGAAATCCCTCAATTCTAGCGTCAAGGTAAATTTGTCTTAAATTCAATTTTGCGGTCATCTTGTTTCTATTTTGTGCGGTCACAGGCCGCTTTTCTGTCATCCCTTGATAAAATATAGGAAAAATATTGCCATTTTCTATACGTTTGATCGAATTTCACGGAAAAGGCGAAAGATTTTAGATTTTTTTTCAGCTTTTTCAATTTTAAATGTTACCTCATCAAAAAAATATCTTTGTTTTTTTTTCACGGTCTATTATAATCAATCCCGATTGTATGTTTCTTAAAAAAAACAGAGTATAAGAAAATGTTTGTCGAAGAAAGCTTTTAAAATTTATTTGAATTCCAACAGCTATAAAAGAAAAAAAAAATATTTTTTCAAAGTTTTTTTTCCAGCGTCGAACCGTTTTAAGGCAGTCAGTTTTATGCTTTTTTTAAGTAACTTAGGAATATGACATCCAAGTAGTATGTTGCAACAAACATTTTGGGAAAGCCTAATTTTCAAATTTCTTGAATTCGGTCTCTCAATAAGAAAAGGAATAAAAAAGTCAGTTAATAATAATAATAATATCGGTTACTGATATCAAAAACAAAACAATACATATGAAAAATGCTAAAGATAACTTGACAGGATTTATAATTCTTATGAAACAAAGTATATGTAATTATGAGCTTTTACAAAGTCTACGTTTATGTTTTACGACTTTCTCGATTAGGCATCACAGTAAAGAGAAGAAACCGGATCGGGAGTATCAAATGTATTTTTGAGCACTCGCCTTTATATTAAATAAAAAAACGATAAAACCTTAATTATGAGAAAAGAAGTGCATGCAATGTCCTAGGCAATCCATTAAAAAAACAAATTGTTTTCTTTAAAATATATCAACAGACTAATCAAATACTAGAATATATCTATATACTCGTAGATGCACACACATACAATCAAAAACATAAACACGCAAAATACATTGATTACCATACATACATATGTGCACAACTACTAAACATATACTAGAATATATGTACATAAATATAAGACTTAAAGAAAAACCAAATATTAGAATAATAAATAATACGCTATTACAGAGTATGTGATTTTTCTCAAGTAAATTAATGAAAACAAAATTTTAATCAATACTTAAATAAGAAATACAAATAAGTTATATTTTCCACATGGATGGACCATCAAATTAGGTGGTTGGTACTTTTCTCTCTACTCTTCTTCTCGACATTATCATTCGTTCTATGGACAATGTGTCTAAAGAGTTGCTCATCAAACTTTTTATTATACTCGTATATGAACTCTACACACAATACACACTTAATTCTAGGCGTAATGTTTTACTATTATATATTGGATGACCTAGATACGTTTTTAAGTAGCTTGTCTTCCCTTGGTAAGTTTTCTGCGGTTTTCTTACCAAATATGTTTTTCTAAATATATGCAGACGTGGAGATGTATCTTATGTTATCTAATGACCGCATTCACCACATTTTTATTTTTACATGCTGACAATATTAATGGATTTGATCCCAAACGCCCTTAAAGAAAGTCTGCTTTCTAAACGACGCTACATAAGTAGTCCTTTTATTATTTTATAACTATGTACACAAAGTTCATTTCAGATAGGCCACGAAGAGTATATCTACGATTGTCAACCTTTCCAGGGCTAGAGCATCGATACACATTGTCGTTAACGAAACTCTTTGTATTGTACTCCAGCACCAGCACATTTTGGTATTTGTCATCCTGCCTACATGGAATCACTGATGTCTTTTTATTTGTCTTCTTTAACGGACCACGTATTGAAGTCAGCACATGTTTCAAAGTGGGATTAAAATAAATTGGCTTGATTTTTTCATCACATTTATTTGCTATCAAGAAAGATAAATAAATCAGTTTAAGGGTGGTATGGAGATATAAAAAAAATGAATGACTAAACGGTTATACATGAAAGAGATCAAGGGTTTGCACTTTTTCTTAGAAGTCTGTGATTTAAAGTATGATCTTAGTTTATTTCACCAATACTTTTCAATCAATCTTTCAATTTATCCTCAGTGAGATACAGGCAAAAGCCTACTTTACTGGGGATACGACAAATGAAAGGCAACAAACCCAGATCCATTAGAATTGTATGTCCAAATTAAATTTCCTGTTGTTTTTTCACAAATAATGTATATTTCTTGTCATGTGTAATAATAAATAAATAAATACAAATAAATAAATCCGATACATGTTTAAAATCTGACAGTCTGATAGTAGCTGGTAGATCTGTTCTTGCGTATGTGATTGAGAACAGTTGTTGTCGACGCAGTCTAGTGTAATTGTTAGTCATTTAACGCTATTCTTTGTAGTAACGCTGGACAGCTCACAACTCCTCGAACGAGTCTTACAACATACTAGTATACCTGGAGACGCAGATCTCTTCTTACGCTTAAAGTTATACCTGAGCATGCCCAGAAGAAACTGAGTAGTATAAAGTCATGGATAGACACCAAACTCACTCATATAGAGATATCGTCGATATATTTTTGTCAAAAAATATCCATGTTTCAAATTATAGCATGTTCGTTGCCTTAGTGAGGAAACGTTTGAATATATATTCTTTGAATGCCCACTTAATGATGCGTTTCCGACCTTTTATGAAGATCTTCTTTTGACAAATAATGCCAATAAATTATGCCGACCAACAAGAGAATGGTCATTACAAACTTGTCTCCCATAATTTTAAGAGGGTTGAACAGTGAGGAGTGAGGGTTAAAAAAGTAAGGAATTAAATTAATCTTCTTATATCACAAACGAGATATTATAACTCAAATATTCCAAGGTTTTACACGGTCAAATGCATTGTCATGCCATCACATAATATCCCTGTCGGGGAAGGTAAAGAGTAGTACGATCATATAACTTCAACATACGAAAGTACGATCATATAACTTCATACCAGAATGCATTGAACTGATTGAATGTTAGAAATAGACACCATATTCACATACTGTCTCCATTGTATAATATCCTCAACTGTCCCGCCACGCCCTCTAATTTCGCCGAAAATTTTCAGCGTCTTTCCAATCATGGATTAGCGCTACGCTCAAACAGAGATTGTTTATTGGCCCTCCAGTTCACCGCTCCTCTTTCTTCACATCGTCCTTTATTGTCCATGCAGTGAGACTTTGGAATCAGTTACAAACCAATATAAGACTCGCTCCGTCCTTGGCATGCTTTAAGAAGCGACTAGAAAAACTCTTAATTTCTAGTAAATAAAATAACGTGTTTCATTCCTGATTTTTCTTTTCCTTTCCTCTCCACCATCCCTTCCTTTCCTTTTGGTTGATGATATCTCACTTTATGTGAAAAAAAATGTTTGGGTGATTGTCCGTCTTTGTGGTGTTCGTGGGCATGTGCTCACGTATATGTTTATGGATTTCGTGTGGATGGATAGTCATTTGAATGATTTATGTGACCACGTAACTTGCTTCATTTACTTTTGTGTGGTTGGTTGGAAGAGATTGCCGCCTGGCAATAATCCCGCCAGATTGTATTTGCAATAAAAGTGTTAAATAAATAAATAAAGAGGTGAGATTGCTAGACTTTCCTGTCACGACACACATCTTGTACACCAACATTCATACACATTCTCATCAAATTTCTACGATTTCTCTGACTTTTATATTTTCTTCAACATATTTTTCCCTTGATATAATCATACTTTTCTAAGTCTTCCTCTACCACGTCTCTACTCACATTTGAACTGTATATTTGTTTTGTTAGTTCTTTCTCTGATATATTCGTTCTCCATGCCCAAACTATTATATTAGAGTGCTCTCTTCATCATACATCAGCGTAAAGTTCATTTCCATCCTTCATGACTTCAATCCATGTTTCAGCATACTTATTATTTTAAGAACTGCATGCATTTCTACAATATTTTTTCTGCTATTTTTAGTCTTTTCATGTCCACGTTTCACTCTTCATTTAACTAAAATACTGTTACGGACTACTATCTCAGAATATTTTGGTGCTGTTTGGTTCGCGTCATTAGTTTTAGTGCCTCGTTGTCATTGTTTCCTATCGTTTCATGCCAGTCTTTCGTATCGCTTCCATCATATGAAAATATTCCTAGTAACTCTTCTATAAAAATAGACATTTTTATCTTGAATTTAGCAAACAATCTGTTTGCTTTCAACAGTCACTATGTTATGATAAATGCATTTTAATTTTTTGGGATGTTTTGTAAAAATATTTTATAAAAAAAGCTGACACTACTTGGTAATATTTTTCATTTCATAAATAGTTTATTGATGATGTCTGAAAATATATACTCGATCCAACTACATTATTTTTTATTTTTCACTATCAAGACTTTCACTCACATTTGCAGTGTGTATGTTTTTTAGTCTTCATTCAATCATTCGTTTTACATGCCCAAACCATCTCAAAGGCCTTATATAACTTACAAAATCCGTTTTTAAATTCAATACATTGTCGGACGAAATATTTTACAGAGTTCTTGGTAAAAACTAAGTCTTTTTAGCAGCTTATTCTTTCGCTACTGCCTAAATTTTAACCGACCATTGTCAAATAAAACGCAACGTTTTATGGTGTTAAATAAATCTCATTAATATAACTTGACATAAAATGAGCTTAATTAAAAAAAGTCCTGCCAAGGCTAAATTACCGAAATTACTCCACGCGATGGATCTTAAAAAATATTTTATACTTACTTTATGAAAATTTTATATTTTCTAATCGGATTTCTCCTGTCAGGTTGATTGAATTTCAAATTACCTGAAACAAAATGGACATAATATTACGAACATTCTTTTAGAAGAAAAAGTCACGAAAACTTTTTAAATTTATATATATTCTTATGTAGAGTATTTGGAAGTTAATTATAGAGAAGATAAATATGAATTTAATTTTTACATAATTTTTATTATTAAATTTCATAAAACATAATTATTTAAAATAAAATAAGACATTAAAAAAAAGATTTGAAAAATAACCTTAAAAATTATGATTGCATATTTAGTTATCATTTAAGTTTTTTATTGTTAATAGGATCAAACAAATTTATATTTACAATTGGCTTCTTCTTTTTTTTAACAAGTACGTGAAGTATTTTTTACGATATTTTTTCTATGAAAAAAATATTGTTGGAAAAAAAACGTTGGCCCTCTTTTGAACTTTTTTTAAAATTAAAGAACGAAGTCCATACTTTATTGTTGACATACCTTTTTGGGAGGTCTTGTCTAAGTAAGGGATTATATATGAACACTATAAACATTAATTGAACTTCATAAGCCGAATGTGGTACTTTACCATTACGGGAGATCAACAAAGGTTTTTCAGTAAGTTTTCAAATATGTTTTTTCTGAACATATGCAGATGCAGGGAAGTACAATACTTTATTGGATATTCGCAGCCATTACCTCCTTATCCTTACACTTTACTTATAAAATTATTTGTTTCATCATATTTTCAATCTGCCAATAATAATATGTTCGAGTCCCGAGTTGAAGCATCCTTAAGAAGCCTCTATTTTTTAAAACAGCTCTATATAAATGGTTCTTTTATTATTCTTATGTGTATGTTGAGTTACACAGTAAGTTTTTACTTTTGATTTATTTTGTTAAAAAAACGTGAGTTGGAAACTTGAATCACAATATTAAGCCTTCGGAGTAAAATCTTAAATGTAAATTTTATCACAATAAGTCTTCACATTTTGAAATATCATTTGAAAGTTTTCAATGTGGACTCCAAAAATTAAAAAAAATACGAGTCAGTTATAAAACCAATTGCAAAGATTTAAATGAATTGTTCACTAAAAATAAATCTTCAGGGGTCCAGAGACCGTTTACTTTGTATAATACTTTAATGAATCCAGCTATGATACCGAAAGATTAATCAAGAGTATACCTTTTCACATGTCGCTTGAAGCTTGATATTTTGTACAAGCCTTTGAAATACTGTATTAAGATTTCTTTAACAAAATGCCCAATTGAACAATTCCTAAAAAAACCCGTATATAACATAATGATGTTTTCTAGAAAGAGGGAATCTTTGTGACACTTGTCGTTTTATTTAGTAATAAATAATAAGTTTATGTAGACAAGTGGTGATAAAACCAATTTTCCAAATTTTTCTACACATGTCTTATCTCTCGTGAATATTATTTTGAAAAAAGGAAATTTTCAATCAGATAAATTGAAGATTTTCTGTGGTTAACTTTTCGGATGTTGAGAAACCGAAAGTTTTTAACGATAAAACAATTCAAGTTCCTTGTTATCTCTGTCTACCCTGATAGGTGACTAGGTGTTGGTGTGTGTATATCCAATTCTCACATTAATTATTTTTCTCAATAATAAAGTTTTGAGATAATGTTAAAAATATTTTTCATAAAATTCTCTTTATTTTTTTTAATATTCCGAGTTTGTTTAGATTTAAAAAAATGATGAACCATTTATTAAAATATAGATTAAAAAAAATATTTTATGGATTATTTCAGAAATCAAATATAATAAAATCTTTGTTGTTGACTGGATTAGGTTGATTAATTGCCATTTTTAGGAAATTACTGTATGATGACTCATTTCCAATACAAATCAGATCATTTTAAAGTGGGGATTTAGTATTTAGTCTTTGGGTTCAGGATTTCGTTTTTTACTTTAGTTTTGAACAACATTTTTACCTATTTATGACCTAATTACCACTAAAAACCAACTTTTAACCGGATAAACAACATGTAGGAAGATATTGAATTTGACATTTTCAAAACTTTTTAAGAATTGAAAACAATTCAGGTTTAACTTAACTCATTTAAAAAATGCTTTTTTTGGCAGAATAAGCAGAATTCGGTTTCATAGCGTCTATAAAACTGAATATAATGGAATAAAAAAAACGCGAACAACAGTTAAATTTTCACACTCTTTGAATGTGACGATGAATATATTGTAATATAACCTAAAATATCAACTGTATTACTTATCTAGTTACTACTATTACCATTCACGTACGAGAAACTAAAAAAAAATATGAGAAATTAACGAAACTCCAAAACACCTCCTCAAAAATAATGTGCTCCTAATCGTTTCTGATAATTTGGGTAGTATTTTGTTAAAAAATGCTAACACACATTACTCAAAACTAACAAAAAAAATACTAGATGAACCAGAAACTGTTATGAGTTACACTATTTTTGTTAAGATATTATACTCGTATATTGGAGTTTCGTGAATTTTTCTTTAGAAAAAAAAGTTGCGTGTGCTTTTGTGGTAGTATCAACTGTTTGTTAATATTTTAAGCTAGATTATATTATTATCAACACATTCAAAGCGAAAAAAAAACGGCTGCAAAGTTTCATATCTATCATCTTTGTGTTACGGATAAATTCTGGTAATCAGATGGTCACTAGGAAGGCACTAACTGGTCACTAAGTGGAAAATAATCTTTTGTCTTGGATCCAAAATTCAGAGGAAAATGTATTTCAATATTCATATACCTTAACATACGTTGTGATTTGTATTGATAATTGGTCCTTATACGCTCATTTTTTAAAATGATACAAAACCACACAACTCTTTATTCAATGAAGCAACAATAATTTATTTACTCGTAAATATTAATTTATCGCAGGCTGGCTGGAATAAACTAAATATTTTTATTTTTTTAATAAACCGACCATACTAAAGTGTAATTAAGTAAGCTTAAAAAATTAAGCAGATAAATATCAGCCTAATTGTGTTTACATTACGGAGTTTTGATTTGTTTCCGTTTAAAAAACAAATTATCATCACACGCCGGTGACATTTTGAAATGTCAAATTACACAACGATGTCGAATTTCGAATGCGTAACCACATTATTTGTTTATGAATATCAAAGACAAAAGAATATTTTTCATGTCAACTGCAGAGAACTCAATTAATTGAATTAATTATATACATCTATGCATCTTTAGTGTACTCAAAATATTAACTACAGACGTGGCAACCAAGAACGGCCATGTCGCCTATGTGAATAAAACTGACGAGCTCTTATGAATTGGACATCAGTTAACACTGGCGTATACTCCTTCATATATGCGTTCACGGTCATTATTCAAGAAGAAGAAGATCTATGCAACTTCTTTTACTGTTCTTTCGATTTCTTTCACTCCTTACTTTTATTTATTTTTTCATTTCATTCACATGCGAAAAAATTTCAAACGATGTTTTTTGTCCATCTTATTTGCCTAGTGATAAATGCAAATAGTAGTATCTATACAAATATCTTAGAGAAGGTGGTGAACATAAAGCACTGAATATAAAAATAAATTAGTAACTTAAACTCTAACATATCTAATACGCAAAAAAACGTTAAACTCATACGAGTATATACCCGCTTGAATATAATGTGCTGCTTATAGTTTCTGGTAACTCTGGTATTTTTTATTTCTTAGTTTCTGGTCTCAATTACCACAAAATTACTAAAAAGTCGCAAGATATACCAGAAAATACCACTTGTTACCAGATCTTCTCAGGATCATACTACTTTTGAGGAAGTGCATTGAAGACTCGTGAATTTTCCTATGAAATAAAATACTATGGTTAATATCTAGTACAATAATAAGCTACATTAGTAATACAGTATGTATTTTAAACTACACTGTATGAAAATTTATCTGACCTCACGATTTTATATTTCTTTATAACCATTTACATATATTATGGACAACATTTATACGTCCTTTGTTTAAATTTCTTAAAAAAAACATGCTTTTTCTTTTACTGAATTGTTCGATTTAAACGTTTTTAATTATTATTTTTTTGATATTTGATAATCAGCTAAATTGGTAGTACATATGATCTTAAAAACTCTGCCAAACACGTATACATGTTTTTGAGAAGTTAATAATAATCAAAGTGAATCGTTTTTGTTCATACTTTAAAGAAATGATGATGATCATAAAACTCCATCACTTACTGAAATTATCAAAAGCAATAAGAAATTAATCAAATTATATGAGAAAGGCTCAAAATGTTGTATGGTTATTTTTGTTACAAAATTAATAGGTTCAATATTTCTGCACCACTAAACATATTTTTTCCAAAAATAAGAAACCCATGTGATACGTGATGTTCATTTTTACTAAAAGACATGGTTCAGGTAGAGAAGACTGAAAAGTCTTTACAATTTTTGGGTCTGTGAATGAAATTTAGAAAGAAGCAGAGGGGTCAGAGAAAACGAATAATTGAATGAGAAGATGTTTAGGTGTTAGCAAGAGAAAGATGTATTTCGATAAAAAAATCTAACGGTCAGCCGTCTCTGCTTAGCCCAAAAAGGAAACATAGAGGTGGTATATACTATATGTATCCAGCACCCTTTCTGAGGTTTACAAGTTGAAGGCTTTTTAACACCTCAAAAGTATTCTTGAGGTGTTGGAAAAAAATGGAACAATTATATCCACAGTATCTTCATTCTGCTTAACGTATATATAGAGATTTTGAATATTGTACACTTCACAATTTCGTAGAATGACCTAAATACTGTAAACTTGCCTTTAATTCTTAAATAACTGAAGTAATTACTATTTTTTAAATGTATTATCGCTTACTACTATAGTAAAATAAGAATAACCAGTCAAGTAGATTTAAATGAGCATCATATTTTTGTCTTTGAAATCCATAAACAAATATTACGAACTTTTGCATTTAAAATTTGGCATTTTAAAATTTTCTTACTAAAGCGTGTTGACAATTTGGTTTTTAAACTGAAAACTTCTTTTTGTAGCCTCAGTTCAATCTATTTACCTTATTTTTATAACCTACATTGCGCTAGCGTAATTTTAATGTTTGAAAAATAATAAGTGTATTCCTGTCAATATAATGTGGAGAAATTTACTAACAAATAATCATTGCTGTCTTGAGATAGAAGTTGAATAATTTTGAATTAGCGTACGAGAGTTGATTCTGAATTAATGTCACAAAATTTAAAGGTATATTTTTTTAGTTGGTCAGGTAAATTAAGGTTTAACCCAGATTTCGTTAGTTTAGATTCCACCTAACCTAGTAACCACATACTTTCCAGAAGTATTCAGGAACATGTACTCGTACATAACGAAGGGGCACTGGGCAACTTTCGCAGTACTTTTAACTACTGAAAATAATCCAGGTTTAAATTTAATAATTTATGAAATGAAAATTTTGTTTTGTATAACGAAATTTAACCAAATCATATCAAAATTGGCACTACTTCAAAAAACTAACAAATATATTTATTCTTTGGACAATTTTACGCACATCAAATATACACCCTTTGAGATAATGCATTCCTAATAATTTTTGGTAGCTTATAGTAGTTTTTTTATATTTTCTAGTAATTGATAACCAGATTGGTAGTTGTTCAACTGATATTTTATGCTTTATCATATCATAATCATCGTCACATTTGTGTATGAATTGATGTCATGAAAAAATTAAATCAAGAAATGTTCAGTTTCTATACTTTATTTGAAAATAAGTGGTCATCATGAAAATTAATTGTTTACTTGGTTTATCAAAAGAAATTAAATAAGAAGTTATTACAAAAACCAGTGTCAAAACATACCTTCGTTATCAGAATCTATAAAGAGAACATTATTATTAAAACAGTAACATTACCCTTTTCATGATTATGAAAAAGCCGTTTAAAATATACCCCATTTAAGATACTATTGAAAGTTTCTGGTATGTTGCGATAGCTTCAGATGTTTTTTTTGTCTTAGTTCTGGTAATTAATAACCAAGCTGCTAGTGCAACTGATCTTTCTTTATTCTCTGTCACATTATCATTACCATCATCAATTACATAAGTGTATGAAAACTTAACTGATATGACGAAAAACATAAGTCGAAAAAAATCCTTTTTGCAAACATTATTAACAAGTAAATGGTGATCACTTAATTGTAAACTTGAGTTATCAGAAGTTGATCGAATGTTATCAGAAATTGATCTTATGTTATCAGAAACTATCACGAGAGAGCATCAAAACAGACCTCCGTTAGGGAAGGAGGGAGCACATAATTATTAAGAAGGCCATTTTACCAATTTCGTGATTTTTAAAAAGGCAAGTAAAATATACCTCCTGTAAGATAATGTGCTCCTTATAGTTTCTGGTAACTTGTGGTAAGTTTTGGTATTAGTTTTGGTATTAAGTTTGTTAGTTCTTTCTAATAATTGATAACCAGATTGGTAGTTCAACTGATCTTTTATATATTATTATCATCATTATCGTAAAATTTGTGTTTGAAAATTTAAGTGATGTGACGAAAAAAATAAATTGAAACATTTTCTCTTTTCATATTTTTTTGCAAATACATGGTAAAAATTAAAGTTCCTTTTTAACTTGATCTATCAGAAGTTTGTCGAATGATATCACGAATAAACAAGACATATTGCATCAAAACATACCATCGTTAACAGAGTCTATATGAAGCACATCATTATTAAGATGGTCCTTTTATCCGTTTCATAATATTAAAAAGGCAAATAAAATATAGCCTTTCAATATAATGTGCTCCTTATAGTTTCTGTTAACTTGTCGTAGTTACTGGAAACTTTATTTAGTTTGATAACCCGATTAGTAGTACAACATATCTTTTGAATCTCTCATATGATCATCATTATATCTGTGTGTAAAAAAAAATTGTATCACGATAGAAATAAATCGAGAATTGTTATGTTTTCAAACTTTAATTGTAAATAATAGTGGTCATGATAATTAATTGTTAACTTGAGTTAACAGAAGGAATGTTTGTTACCAGAAATTACTACGATCTAACCAAATAGTATCAAAACATGTCGATACCAGAATCTATGAGAAACACATAATGTTTAAGAAGGTAACATTGGCCCCTTAATGATTTTTAAAAGGTAATAGTTAAATTATATTCTTTTACTGTAGATAAAATCAGGTTTATGGAGATTGAAAGGTGAACAAGAAGAGCGAAATATATGCTTATGAATATGGAGAAAGAGAAATAATTGGAGATTAATTTATTTTCCTTAATGATTTTACTATGGCGATAATGACGATGGTAATCCAAAATATCCAAAGGAATCCAGCTGCCTTACAACAAAAAAAGAAAGTACCAAAATATCAAGAACTTTTCATGTGATATCAGGAGTAAATTACAAATGAGGGGGTAAAATACAGATGATTTATAAGTTTCCTCAACAATTTAAATCAGATTTTCTAAAATATTAAGATTTTGCAAAGTTTGAAGGATAAGATTGGTCAGTGTTAGTCGGAAAAATATGACAGTGATAAATAACAGTATGTAAGTACTTCGGACTACGTGGTACTAAAATAACAGTATGTAAGTACTTCGGACTACGTGGTACTAAAAAACAAACGAATTACTTCATGTAACTTGTGGCGATACTTAATAGATAATAATATCATGGTTTTATAAATGAAAACAATTAAAACATAAATAATTAAAACACGAAACTCCTTCATTTATATGCACACGGTTGCCTTTACGTGTGAATAAGGTACAATTACCTACAAACTTTAATGTAACTTTCATACTTCGGTTAATCAATATTAATAACGAATAACATAACAATTTCCTATGTATTCAAAATATTATACTTAGTACCTGATATCCAGAGGCAGTCGCTATATGAATTATTCGCCTTGAGGTTTTCTGAACTAGTCCCATTTAAGTTATCGTCCCAAGCCATCCCCAATCGCCAGAGGCAGCATTGTTGGTACCAATGGTATGATGAAAAGGGAAATTGTTATGCGAATGCGGTAACAAAACTAGCAATATTTTATTGTACAAAAAGTGTAATGGATTGCTAGTCCTAGTGAATTAATGAAATTCATTTATTTATTTTTACGTGATAGGAAAGATGTAAGAAAAAGAAATGTAACAATGTAAAGAGATCGATTTAAAATCTATTTTTGATTTTATCTACAGTAAAATAACATCATTTAATTATTACCTTTTAAAAATTATGAAATGGGTAATGTTACCTTCTTAAACATTATGTGCTTCTCATAGATTTTGGTATCGATATGTTTTGATACTATTTAGTTTATTCGTGGTAATTTCTGGTAACAAACATTCCTTCTGTAAACTCAAGTTAACAGTTAATTATCATGACCACTATCATTTACAATTAAAGTTTGAAAACATAACAATTCTCGATTTAATTCTATCATGACGCAAATTATTTTTTTACACACATATATGATGATGATAAAGACTTCCCAAAAAGGGTTGATTTCAAGGGCTTCCCAAAGCTGTACACACATGTTAACTGGAATAACACCACAACTTCTAGTTGTTTTCGTGAATAATTAATTAATCCATCTGGTTAAGGTTTTATTTCACTCGGAGATCCACTGTGTGCGTGTGAAAGGATTCAAAGATCACGAGGTAATGAAGTTATTCGATTTTTACGATTCCTTATGTTAGATGAAAAAAACTTATTTTTTTAAACTATATAGCTTTTGGAAAACGTAATTAGTTCATAGAATATTCTGTTTCAATGATATTCAATCCCTATTCATAACATTAACGATATTGTGAAACTTGAAGTACAAATTTCAGGCAAAACATACGCATAGAATAATACGCATATGCGTGTGGGTGACTCACAACAGTGATTGCCCCCATTCGTTATTAATAATAAATCATCGTTATGCCAATTCCAGCAATATTGCCAGCCCGCTTCAAAGGGTTGCTGCCACCCATTAAGATTCCATTCGGATAAGAACAACATTCCCGTCTGTCAGAAGTTAATCCGACTAACCAAAGACTGGGATCTTAATCAAAACCGGCATTTGTTTAACCGTTCAAATCCCCACTATTTATTTTAGAAAACTTATTTGTATTTTTGTCACAGTGATTTCATTGCATTATGCGATTCTTCAAAAGTTCGTTCTATAATATTAAAAACCGCGTGATAACGCACTTAAATTCCGTGCGGAAGGTCGCCAGTTCGAACCTTACTCTGTGCTACTCCTCTTGAACGATACAATCATTTTTTACGCCTAGTACTCGTATTTGGAGGTATAAGGATACCTATGACTTCATATCTATTCTTTCAGAAAGATAAATAATGCTAGTGTGCTCCGATCGTCTCACTTCGGCGTGTGCTCTGATCTAGTACTGCGGTATGGCCGGTGAATTTGTGGATGTGCAACAGAAACACTAAAAAAAACAAACTTCAAGGTACAGCTTCATCTTCTAACTGAAATGACATTGAAATGGCGAGAGGATCCTCGACTACGAAGTTTAAATAGTTACTTAAAAAATAAATATTGTATAAACTTTCATATGTTTACGATTGCTTCTTTAATGTTTAATAGGTAATGGTAAATACCATATATGAAGTAATTATCACTTTTCTCTTTTTACATTTTAATTTTTACAAGTTTTTATGTCATTGTAGCCTGAAAATAAGAGCACAAACCAATTAATTAAATAGCATTTTTTTCATTCATTGAAATAATAATTTCATTTTTCTTCAAGATATTTTTTAAATTTTTCAGTTATAAATGGGTTTTGGAATATCGTTTTATAGTTTTAATGTAAAGTTGTACGTTCTATTAGTTGCTGACATATCATAAATTTTGGACCAATCTTGGGTGTAATTGTACTAGATAAGTCCCGAGGATTTATTTTCAAGAAGTACAGTCTTGACATATCCAACATGATATCTTGATGTTAACCAGAATCTAGTTTTAAAAAGGTTAGTAGATTCAATCTGTATTCTTTTGTGCAACATATGTATAAAGCGCTAATTTTGAATAGAAAGCGCTTTTAAATGAAAAGAAATAAAGTTATAAGCTTCAAACATGATTGGGATAAAACACGCCTGAAAAGTTCAACAATGCATCTTTTGGTTGATAGACAGTTAATTATTTGGGCTATGCTCACTTTTGTTGAATACAAATAATTTCCAATAATCACTACAAATAAATATTTGAATTTAACTAGTATATCTAGGTCTTAAAGAGTTAAGGTCTTAATTTAAATCATAAAACCATACTTGCCGTGGTGATAGTATCTTTTATTTGAATTTAAAATAATAAAATATGGGCTTTCCATTTTTCGTTAACGTTGATTTTCAGAAGAGTTTTTCATTTAAATATGAAAACCTTCTTAGAAATCTTTATATCAATATTATTCAGTTTCAGTGAAATAAAACAGTTATAAAAAAAAGATTAGCTTTTTATACGGTGGGCCCTGAATTACTTGAAACGTTAACATAAAAAAACACTTCCTTAAACTTAAAAAAAAAACAAAGTTTTTTTAACTAAAGAAGAAGTCAACAGTTATGGATTTTTATTATGTTTACATAAAATATTCATGTTTAAAATATACTGGTTTAAATTAACCTCGATTTTTCTAAAAATATTTCTAAATTTATACAATATGAAACGATAATTTATAATTTTTCAATCCATGATCTGTCAATCTACGGTTTCCAATTAAATCAAAGGTTTGTATATTATGTTTTGAAAGTGTGAGCATGTATTCATGTTGTGAACAATTGTATATTTATTTTAAGGAAATACCCTTTAATTGAAATAATGTATATAACTTTAGATCTGCAATTCTCATGTAAACAAACAACCTACATGTTTTCTTCTTAAATAATGACTGTGAACTCCTACTATATGTATGAAAGAGTATGTGCTAGTGTCAAGTTGATATTTTATTAGTTTATTGATTTTTCGATAGTTGATATTTCTACTATACTAAAGCAACTCAGCAAAATATCTCATAGTTGATATTTTGAGTATACTAAAGCAACTCAGCCCGAGACCATTGTTATCCAGTGAGATACCATGGAATGAAAGTATTTTACAACTAAATTAATATTTACAATAATATGGGAATCAAATGTGAGTGAATGATTTCGGTTTCAATAGCGACCATCGATGTGTATGTATTATATATATATTCTATTAAAAGTAAATTTTATTTTGGTTAGTAAAATGAATGATGCTATTAAATACTCGTATGTATTGTAAGTTTTATTGAGACTCAACAGGTAGAGAAGATCTGCGGGGAGGAATATTTTTGTGTGTGTTTAAAAGGAAAATATTAAGAGAACAGGAGAAAAATATATGTTCGAGATCTCCCCCCATCTGGTCACACTCACATAAAGAAGAATCCCTTATATGTAGTCTGGCCAGACGGACAGGAGAACAACAATGTCCAAATCGTATTCGACTTATAATTGCAGTTTATCTCCTAGTGAATGACTGGAATATGGGGTTGAATTCATGCATATCTTTTCCTTGTTTTTGAAATGTAAACACAACCCTTTTTAAATATTGATAAACACCAAACTTTAACGTATACACTTTAAACGTTATCTGGCAAATATATACTTATTTGCTTTTTAAGTTGGTGTTTTTCGTATATTTAAAAAAAATATATTCATGAACACCACAAATGTCCTTACAATTCCAAAAACTAGACGATGAAAATGTCAAGGATTATATTATAGGAATACTTCATTTTCTCCAATAAAACAACCTAGATAGGTTATCCGAGGGAAAAGGCAATATGCTGGGATTGAACTCGAGTCCAGCGTGGCCATACAATTTTACAAACTTTTTATAAATATGTGTTTAAATATATGCAAATACTTAATTCATTACTAAAGTGCAAAGCTGATAACTTTGCGTACTTGATATTTTATTTTTTATTTTTATTTATTTTTTTTTTTTTTTATTTATTATTACACATGACAATAAATATACACAATTTGAGAAAAAACAACAGGTAATTTGATTTGGACATATAATTTTAATGGATCTGGGTTTATATTCTAAAATTTCTGATATACATATTCTAAAATTTCTTTTTCTTAATCTTAGCCACTTTTGAAGGTTACTTTTTCCCTGAACGAGTGGCCGTGTACTTGCTAAATAATAAGCTGTAAAAATGGTCATCTAATTATAAATAGTATGTAGGTGTTAACTATTTCTAAGAAATTATATAATGTATTAGGACTATGAAAAATAAAATGATATGTAGGAAATTAAAATTAAGTTACTTCATAGTTATGATATGCAAATTAGATTAATTCTGAAGATCTAAATTTGTATATGGGTGAAGCATCTGGCAAATGTTTGTATTATAAATTACTTTTTTAAATACTCGTTATAATAAAAAAGGTTAATATTTTCATAAAAAATCTGTGTTCAATTATTATTATTAAGCAAATTTATTTATGTATAATGTGCCTTTGAGATGAAGTATTTCAACAAAATAAGCTTTTCATTTTGTTATAAAGTACTTTATTCTACAAAAGAATAATTAGCGGGTATATTGCTGCAGGGCAATTTCCTCCAAACAACCAGACAGGAGTTACACAGTTTGTGCCAATCGTTAGTTAAGAGGTTTCAAAGTTTTTAGGTTGTACAACGGTTAATAAAAGTCACAAAAAACTTAAATTGCAAATTTTAAGCAGAAAATAAAGAAATAAAAATGTTTAAGTATAATATAATTAATGACTTGGAAACGGAAGAGACAGGGAAAGAAAAATAGATCTTAAATACGCTTTTCGAATTGAAGAGAGATATAACGATTTTTAAATCACTGTGGTTGCTAGTTTTAGGGGTCTTAAACGTCCAGAAACTTTAGAATCATATTTTATTTTATTTTATTATATTAAGAAACATTGAGCTTAACTTTCGACGCATACAAAAAAAATGCGTTGCTTACTTACCAAATGGTTAATTCTTCCACTACACCAGAAATATGTCAGAGACTGGGACCCTTATAAAAACAAGTGCCAAGGGGAATGGAACTCACAACTCCCGGGCTGGAAGACATGTATATTACTATCTAGATCACAGAGGCCCTTATATGATTGATTAGTTTGGTGACAAACCTACCGATTATTTATTTTGTCACAACTGTTTCTTATTTTTTTCTTATATAACTGAGTTTACGTAAATTAATACAAACACTCAATCAATCTTTAAGAGTCATGACTCGAGGTTAGCTCAGCGGTAAACGAAAATGAACAAGCGCTCTTTTTATATCAGGATTCGATAGGTAAATTACTAGATATTCTCACGAAGCTGATACCAGGAAGGAAAGTAATAATAATTAAAACACATGTAATAGATTGAATAAAAAAATATTTATTATTGCTATCGGATCTATGACCTTGATAGAAGTAGGTAGGTTTCGAAAAAGTAAATGGCTCAAATAACTTCCCAGATTGGAGGTTAAGTTTAAATCAATTTTGGATCAGTCGCTCCAGGAGCGGCGATTGCACAAAACAAGGTAAAATTGGTAGTGAAATCAACCAAAAATTACAATAAAATAGATTCATAATACCTTAGAGATTATTAAGACGTATTCGACGGCTAACGTGTCCATTTCCTCCCCGTTTACGAAGTCCAGGACAGAATATTGATGGCTTGAAGAATGTCAATGGTGCTGGCGGTAAACCTCGGATCCACAGATGACGGCGGATAATTCTCCAGGAAGAGCGTGACGGCAGCTGAGACCTTCCACAGTGGTATCAGCGAAGGCGGGAGTATGACGCAACAGGCATCTGCGTATTTGGCTCCGATAATATGGAAGCCGAAGTAGAAAGGGGTCAGATCCTGACGTAACAGAAGCAGCTTCTGGATAGGAGAGAATTCCTGGTTGGGAATCTCACCTTAACTGAATTTAGAGCTATTTGAATTTAGACTCGAGAGTAATGATTAAATTAAAGAATTACAACGTGAAACAATCAGGCGTGAACCCTATAGCTATTGGTTCGAGCCCGGGAATGCCATCAGCGGAGGGCGGCCACCCCTTTTATAGCCAATTTTTGTGCAGGGGATAGGGGACGCCGGCATTACACCTGCACTTTCGTCGGCAAACCTTGAGACATCTATCGCTGAGACGCTGGTTCACGTGCCGACAATAACAAATAATTATTATTATGATCACGAAAAATTATTTCTAGAACACAACAGAACTTCGTGATTCGTATAGATTCTGACACGTGCTCAGCGAAGGGTAAGAATTAACGATAATTTAAGATTATCCTAATTTGTAGACTGACAACTATCTCGACATGGCGTCCGAGGAATTTTGCGGGAATTCTATAGCCATTTTGAATTTAGTTAAATTAAGAAAATACTCCTCACAATTTTTTTAATGTGTTAGTGCAACAAAGTATCACATAAACAATAAAATGTTAAAAAAATGTATGCCAATAATGATTTTTCAAGTTTTCTTCAATTCATATTATTCTCACCTCAAAATTATAAATTCATCTCTTACGTATTTCAATTTACTTTCAAAATTCTTTGAAATATTTACTCTCTCCAAGGTAAATTTACTTCTCAGGTAGAATTTAAAAAACAAATTGACTTTATTAAGTTCAACGTTTGACGGATGTTCGTTTGAATAAAAAATATAATTTACCGTCTTTTAACCTGTTACATTTTATAGGATCTTAAAAACTTCTGTTGGTAATGAAAAAATACATTAATGAGAAATAAATTAACTTAGGCAACGCTTTCAGCATTGCCTGTTCAAGAAAAGTTAATTAAACCTGTAACCATGGTCATGGAAAGTTAAAAATAAAGTTTAAGTTTGAAGATTTATCGACTTTTACTATTTTTTTCCTTATTGTTTTAAGAAAATTAATGACGTGTTCTATTTATTAGTATCTGACCAATACTTATTCATTTAAAAAATAGACGACACTTGGTGTCATAGTAAAATTTACTTAATTAAAGATTAAATATCCAGAACTCTAAAAAGTAGCGATATTTTGAACACATACAGCGCATGAATCATTAATGTATAGAAATACAACGAAAGAAAAAAAAGTTAAAATTTTTCCAAGAAAATAAAATTAATTCTTAAGCATTTGGTGCAAAAACAGGCTTATCAATAAATGTCAGTATTATATTGTGTCACGTTTACATTTAATACAGAACTTTGGTGATTTATTTTAATGTAGCAATCTCCTTCAACCTACTAGGAAAAAATCTTCAGTGAAAATCAGGATACAATCCTTTTTAAAAATGAAGATTATAATGGTAATTGAACCCGCAATCCTCGATATGTATGATAGGCGTCTAACAAAACAGACCACAGTGGTGAATATCAGATACACCAGTCCATTTTTTTTTCACATTGAAATTCAAACCATTTATCAATTACATGAGCTTTAAAGGTTAAATTAACATGTATGACTTTAGTCAACCTGTATTTGTGTAATTTTGTTAATGTCACTTATTTTTATTTCAATGATTTTTAAATGTTTAATTTCCATGTTAATTCAAGCTAAGCAATCCCTATACAATTTTTATAACAAGTTCTTTTATTTCAATACAATAAAAATATCTTTTAAATAAAAAATTTCATGCATAACTTAAGTTAAATCTTTATTCACTTTTTACAATACGTTTTCTTTATTTTAATACAATTCAATGAACGATCTTTCAAATTTCAATTTAAAATGCATGATTTAAGTCCAACTATCCATATTTTTAATAACGTTTTCTACATTTCTCTCTCATTTCCGATCATCGAACTTATCTTACCTTCATCACTTGAACGTTGTTCAAACACACACGAGTACTATCTCAGTTTAATATTTTGAATGTGATGTTTAGCAGGATTTTCTGTAAACAACTTAACACATTTTTTAACGTGATATTTTGCATATTACGTGAGAGGCTTATTTAATAGTACAGTTTTTCTATGAAAAGGTATACATTTTCAATTTATATCCATTTCAATCATTCTTGATGGAATAGCTATACATCGAAAAGAAAATATTTGGTATTTAAATGTTCAAGGAACTTCCAAAAAAAGTTTTGCTTTGAAAGTAAATAAATCGTATTTTTCTAAGGAATACATTTTTGAAAAATATTTTCATATATGAAATAAATAAAATGGTTCCATCACGACTAAAACATTAAAATTTTCTCAGAAAGTGATGTATAAAGGGGAATAATGATCTTTTAAAACATGTTTGAGGTATGACCTTCATGAGCTGGTTGTTGAGACACCTGTTTTCCTACCCGGTGGTTGCGAGTTCGATTCATTTTGGAACCCAGATTTTTATTAAAAAGATTCTAGTCTGGTTTTCCCGTAAGGGCTTTTTTTCACATCTTTCTGGTTGGTTAGAAGAATTTGCCATGTCAGTTAGTTCTTCAAATTGTACTGAACATAATGAAAGTTTTATAAAATAAAATAATATATGGTGCTAATAGCTTAGAAGACTTCAGTGTAGATGGCTGCCAGTTTGAGAGTCGCACAACTCTCCTTGCATACGACTCAGACGTATTGTTAACTTAGTTTTCAAATCGCATTTTCATATTATTTAAAAAAAATTGCCACTTGATAATTGTGTTCAAATTAAAAATATTAATTAAGAAAAGATTACAAAACAAAAGCTAAATTTTGATAATTATAAAGATTTCCATATAAATGTGATCTTTTTCATGAACTGACAAGTCATATATTCGCTAAGGTTTATAAATACCCGAGGATTTTTCAACAAAAATACAAACATGTAAAAGAGTATTTGATAACATGGAAGGTTTTACTTTAGATACAGATTTTTCTTTCATGAATAATCTTTTATGTAATAAATCTAAACTTAAGTACTTTGTTTGGTCACAATCGAGCCCAATACTCTTGGATAGAAAACAATTGTTCTCTACTTCAACACCGAGTACTGTAGATGCCTTGTAGTGGTGACTTTAACAAAATACTTGAGTGTCCCTTGTACACCGTTTTTTAAAATTATTATTAAAATTCATTTTGTCCTAACAAATTACTGAATTACACTTTAATTGCATACAAAAGAACTTGATGAGTAAAATTCGACCAATTTTTTGTAATGAACTAGAAAAACATTAAAGAGGTTTTGAGTTAAAACCAGACTAGAACTCAATTTAAAAAATGTGGGTAAAAATCAGAATCGTGACCGCAAATCCAGGCTGAACGACATGTATTTTAACTATGCCATAGAGAAAAAGTGATATTTTTGTAACGCTCACGACCTTTACAAAAATCTAAATTCAATAAAAAATATTAAAAAACAAACTTGAAATCAAGACAGTTATTAAAAAAAATATATCTTTTAACAAAAATTAAAATCAACAATACAATAGAAAAAAAAATAAAACTCGAAAACATAAACAAATCGGAAAACATTTATGTACAAAACAAAAATTAACCAAGTAATATGAAAACTAAATATAATGATAAAAAATTGCCTTTTTTAAATACAAAATGCTCTTAAGAATATTTTTACAAACCTGTACTATAATATATATTAATTATCTTTTAATTTTTGTTATTAGTTTAATATTTTTCCTCTCTACAAATCATTCAATTTCGGCAAACGAACTTTAAAAAAGAAGTCAAGCTTAAACTTAGCAGAAGACGGATATAAGTAAACATAATACTGTGGAGTAATGTGCACAAAAAAGGAGTGTATATACATGAAAGAAAGTGGAATGAAGAGATAAGAAATGAATGCATAGATAAAATGTATGTTTCAAATATGATAAAGAAATGTCATGTGAAGATAATGAATGACGGAAGAAATATTGAGCGAGTATGCAAATCAAAAGTATATGGTTTGCGTGAAATATGTAGATCAAGGAAAACGTGATTGGATCAAGTGGACGAGATTTCGAAAGAAGGTAAAATTGTTTACTTAGATAGAAAAACGTAGAAATTTGTCTTCTCTGCTTTTCCCGTAAGGTACACAGCGTGATGATATGTACGCGTACGTAGCTTTAAATTGATCATAAGCTTATAAAAAAACTGAAGATTGAGAAGAAATATCTCAGAAAAATATGTAATTTATCCTCGAAATTTGTTTGAAACGAGATTGAAGCAAAAATACTGCATAACTCGTATATCTACGAGTATGTACTATATTGTGGATGCTGCTTGAGATCTTATCGATGTGGGCGTGATGTGATTTTAATTTTCACTAAGTTCTGTGGATGCAGAAAATGATTACCATAACGCCATAAAATTCTGATCTTGGGAAGCACCTGTTTTCAAGTGTTCTACATGATAGGAATATCCACGGATATCTTGGGTATATGCTTGAGAAATATTAGACTAGACAAAGTGGAATAAAATAAGTTTATCCTTTTGCTGGAACGTAAAAATATTTTCTTTGAATATAAAATCTGTTTTTAGGGGCTGCATAAAACGGTTTCTCGATTTTTGTAATGGCTTCATATGCTCATTACTTTTATTTCTTCACTAAAACAAAGTTATTTTTCACATTTACCTGAATATCTAAGATTTACTTACTTCAATATTTCGAATAGTTGCCTAATAACTGCCTTCAATATTTGAGGCATTATCAAGATATTACATGACAAAACACAGCAATATAGAAACCATGAACTAGATCAATAGACAATAATTGTGGTAGGGACGGCAAGCCTATGGGAGTGTGAAGAACAGGTAAGGGGAACGAATATTATAGGTCAGGCATATGCTTAGCATCGGACAGAGAAATTCATAACGGTTTTAATTTCACTCATAGATCTTTTAAGCTTTATACATACATACCATCACGCGATATCTTTTTTGCAATATATGTTAAGATATATTTCCTCACCTTCCCATTCACACAAACCACCATTGCCTCTGTTATACTTGTACATCTCGTAATGCATGCTTTTCTTTTTCTTCTGCCTTTTCGTTAAATTTTCTTTCCCTCTGTCGAAATTGTTTCAAGTACAATTATATTCCAGCAGCTTTTCTTCGGTCTGCTTCTTCTTCGCACGTCATTCAGTTATGTTTTTAAATTTAATAATTGAGTATAATGTTAGTATTGGGTAAAATGCCATATGGCTATCTCTTTCAACCAATAAGAAAAATATAATGAGGCATTAAGTAGAAGCCAGGCTGGAACCCTTCATATAAAATCAAGTACCCACGGGAATCGAACCCATAACGTCCGGGCTTGGTGGTCTTCTTAACTAGGTCCCGGAGACCATTATACATTGTTGTTCTACTAAGCCAAACCCCGCGGGCTTATTGTCTTATAAAAAAGTCTTTCAACACGTCGGAAAGGTATTAAGTATTATTAAGTAATATTTGAAAAAAAAACACAGTTTTTTGGTTTCTATCGGGAATCAAACCCGTAACCTTCGGAAAGTGAATATCAAGCATTCTATCAACTTGGTCATAGAAGTCGATATGTTTGAATCAGGCAAGATGTAGGAGTCAATTAGCCGAAGCAGATTATTTATAATATGGAACAAACAAGGATGAATAAATTATAATATATCAATGATACATTTGATTTATCTCCAGCTGTCGTTTAGAGATAAAACAAGTAAACGAATAATTTAGGTCTCTCGGACGAAAATAATACTTCCACACCTTTTCTGAATACACACTGTACTTATTTAACTTGGCTTAACGGGCAGATCCTTTCATCAAGTAGAGCGAGCTCCACAGAAAGCTTTGGTGAAGAGGATTTTTTTTTTGTTACGAGGGTAGGAGTTATTAACGAGAACGGCGTTCAAGACAGTTGTCACGGGCATAGAACCCCAAGTCGTCCCTGAAAGAGTATAAGGCATAAAAACAACGTTGCTATTTGCAAAAAAATTTAAATCAACTGAAAAAATCTGTGTTTATTCAAGTATACCACTGTTTTGAATCTTACAACAGCCTACGCGGGAACAATACTTTATTTATTTATTTTAAGTTAGCAAATATAGATTTATTCTTATGATTTAGATTAAGATACTGTTTTTTTTTTCTATTTTCACTACATCAGTTTTAAGCTAAGATTCATCCCTAATAATTATATTTCTTGTTTTATTACACATCGACACATCACGTTTTTTTCAGTTAACGCATTTGATAGGTTACTTTTGATCATAACATATCACGTTTCACTTTCGTATATCAATATTGGGTGTAATACGCTCTTGTAAACCATCATTCTAGCAGATTTTTATTGGTTGGTTTAAGTATATATTTGTTAGTGCCCTATTTACTTTTTTTTCTTTTACAGTTCAATGTACAATACCTCTTTCCACTTCAGTAAATACATCTTTTGTGCACCGTACAATCTTGCAGTTTGTTCTTATAATCTAATATTAATGTTGTAATCCTCTTTTTCAATCAACTAGAAACATGTTGGAAAGGCTTTAAATAAAAACCAGATAAGAACTCTCTTATGAAAAAAATGTTTACTTACGAGAATTGAACCAGTAACCTGCGAGTTGTAAAACAGTAGTTACAGAAAACAGTAGAAAACAGCAGTAGTAGTAACTTATTAAGTAGTCCACAGAGTTGCTCATTTACACGACCCAGACGTTTTCCATGGTTTCCATGATTAATATTTATTTTAAATTAATTCTGAGATTTAAATTTATTTGATTGAAAAAAGTAACGCTTTGATATTGAGAAAATAAAATAAAATCTCTTTAATGGAAAATTGATGACACTGTTTTTGTGTTAAAATATCCCACTGTAATCATTCCCATAGATAGGTGTTTTATTAAATTTGCATTGTTTAGATTTTTTTTTATAAAAAATATCATTTCATGAGTCGGAAAACGTTTTTCAAATTGTTGAATTAAAAAAAAACACGAATCTTTCTTAGATATCAACTCCCCATAAATTTCCACATTCCTCAAAAAAGGGTTGGGGTATTTAAAAGTTTCTAATGTTTTTTGTCATGTTTGCCACTCATACTTTGAGTCGTCATATAACAGATGTTATAAATTTTAAACAGTTCCGATTCCCTACTGTAAAATAAGGTAACATTTTTTTTATTTTCATATTAAGCTTTTTAATATGTTTCTGGTGAAGTTTCAACCTGGATGCAAACAATGCTAGGTTGAGTTTTTTTATATACTCGTACATACTCGTACATACTCGTGTATAATATCCCGTCATTTACCTAACGGAGTAGGCGAAAGACAAGAGCGATGCACTTTACTATTAATACTCTTTAATCTCGTCCACATCCATGAACCTTCTCATACAACACCTTGTTTATTTTTTTCCTTAGTTCTCCTCCTTTCAAAATTTATTCCGTTGGTTCATACTTTTTGTTTTTTTTTTCAACGATGATGTATGATGTTTTTTTTTGCATTTTCATTGTATACAGTACGATCTGGCAGGCTCATTGTCATCTGGTGATCATTCTAATCAACCAAAAATATGTAAAAAAATGACGTTACTCTAAACCACACTTAAACGCCATAAAAATCAGATATCTGCGGAAATTGAGCCGACAACCCCTGAGTTGGAAGACAAGCATCTTTTCAACTGGTCACGGAGGTTAGTAGGTTTTTATCGCTCACCCGTTCAAAGTGTTTAAATCCCTCCAACGTGCTCCCTTTCACCCTTTTAAAATATCGGTATTTAGATCACATTAATTTTAGATATTTTGTAAATAATAAATATGTAGCACTGTGCAGGTGTCGAACCGGCGATTTACGGTCATAAGTCAAAAGAAGTCATGCGGCAATACACATCAGTCTTTTAAGGATACGTCGCGTTACATACAATTTTTGTAGCGCTTTATTTTTTTTCAATCAAGAAAGATCATTATGTTAACGGAAAGAAATACGAGTACAGTCACTTGGCAGCCTAAAACAGAGCCCTAAGAGGAGACTAGAAATAAACGACAAGTGACCTATCGGCTTGAAGAAAACTTGTGTGAGAGGTTAGAACTCTACCTATACATGAGTTGTATGATATGCCCATCTGAGATATTAGGTTCAACATATCTGAACCACCTCAAAGTATTCTTAATCATCCTACTTAATACACCAGTTTAAGCTAACATTCATCCTTAATGAAAACATTTCTTAGTCTGTCATACACCGATATATCACATATTCCTATCAATGGGCAGATTTACTCGAATCTTTACATGTACGAGTATTTTCTATGTGCACCTTTCACTTTCTTATATTAATGTTGGTCATAATACGCTATTATCATTATTGTCTTCATAGATACGCTATAATGAATTACTATTCACCCCTTAAATTGATCACTTGTTATACCTTTTGTATACATAGTTCAATTAAGTAAAACTAATATACTTGAAATTAGTTAGTTTCCGGGAGGCACAACGTTTAATACATTCCAATGTAGCTATTACGATATCAAGGTTTACATAAAATATACATTATGTTACGTGTCCTTACATTATGTAGGCGAGTCCATTAATAAAGTCATTACAAAAATTACGTCACTCTTAGTCTTAGATAGTAAATTTAATAAAAAAATGGTAATTTATACGCATCGTGGTGAAGAAAAAATTAAATAATTCATAAAAGTGAACGATGAAGTCAACCGCAATTTTTTTATAAGTAATGGAAGTACGAGGTTGTTGCTTTTTTATAAGTAATGGAAGTACGAGGTTGTTGCTTTTTCACTGATTGTAATCGAGTTTCACATCTCCACTGGTTTCTAAGAAGCATGGTATCCACCTGGGGGTTAAGGGTTCGATCCCTGATATTACCCAAAAAAACAAAAAAGGTAGTCTGTTAAAATAGTTCGTCTGGTAACAATAGTGCGACGGGTACGTGTGAACACGTCGTTACTTCTTTAAGTGCCGTAATGTTGCTAATACGTGCAATAACGAACCGCGAGTTCCATGCCTACTCTAGAGGTTCTAAATCTAAAATCGATTCAGGGACAGGAGACATTATTGTCTGTAATCCAAACTTTCCAATATTTTCGAATTACTAACTTGAATGTTGAAGTGTAATATACGAAAGAAGAAGCTCTAAACATTTAAAAGCTCAATAGTGCAGGCCTAAAATGGTAATCGTATTCATTACTGTGCGTGATGCCCTTGAACGAATCCGAGTTGGTAATTAAAGCAGTTTTAAGCGCGTATCTTGGAGACAGCAAAGTTTTTTAATCTCATTAAACTAGACTTGTAGTTTGTCACTCGTGGAAGGGCAACAATACTCTCCAACGTCTCGTGGGTCCAAATTTTGTTATGAGACTAATAACTTTAAGAAACTTATACCTTTTTTTGGGAACAATCGGGAACTAAGCCCGAACTTTCGGGTGGAAGATAAGTCTTTACCAATAAAAAGATTATGGCTAGTTTGTTAATCATATGTTAAATGGTAGATTGCGCCGTAGTCAAGCGGCTATTATGCATTATTTTCAAACAGACGTCCCAGTTTTAATTCTTGGCGGTGTTGATTTCTGGACTGATTTTAGTTTCACCAGTTTTCACAAAGCTTTTATTAAAGGTAGGTCCAAGACACTTTTCAACAGGTCGCTCCAGCGCACAGGAGATTTTCGTCTGCTCTTGGAACCCCGTTCATTGCAAGTTACTATGACATTTTCCATGCTCTCTTTGCGCGAAACGTGACCAAATAATTGAATAATGCGTGGAGTACATAATACTAATAGCTTCTCTGAGACGTTAAATTATTCTAGTATAGTATATATGGCCATTGGTTTTTCATATCGCATCGATCAACAGTGAATATTATGTAAAAATATTTACTTTTTTCTAGAAATAACTTTATGTAAAAACACTAAAATCATAAAAAAGTTTTTTTTGTGTTTATTAGAGCTTATTTAACGTCCAACTTGGTTCATGTAGAGTCTCTCTCAATGTTGAAAGAGTGTTTTACTATCTTCAAAAAGACATAAAGAACTGAACTCGTAAAATGCCGCTAATTGAAGACGCTAGTTTATGGGCAGAAAAGTTGGTAGCCACGTGAAAACAAAATCAAGTAGAAGGCAAGCTTTTACTTTTTGTGAGATCTTTGTGAGACAAAGATCCGAGTGAAGACATAACGAGACCACCGTGAATCAGGTTCCATCAAAACAAGAGGAAGAAAAGCAGTGAACTAAAATATTGCATAATTCTTGATTTTATTTGGCAAGTCACCTTTTTTAGAAGAACTGGATGTATAAAGCTTCGACAACTGAAATTTTGGGATTTTTTTGACCTATAAAGTTAGTTATGTTTCCAACATATATAATTTAGTTAATAAAAAAAACATAGTTTGATTGAATACAATTTCTAATAATTTTGATACGGAGTAAGTTATATTATATTGAATAAATATTGTGTTCAATTCAAGTCAATGCACGGTATTACATTGATGCATGCTGC
Organism: Odontocerum albicorne; assembly: GCA_949825065.1. Lineage (NCBI taxonomy): Eukaryota > Metazoa > Arthropoda > Insecta > Trichoptera > Odontoceridae > Odontocerum > Odontocerum albicorne. Next base: position 25,056,864 of record OX463853.1, on the reverse strand, counting down.
GAGTAGAGCCTGCAGTATTGTAAACGGTGCCTTGACTGACTGATTTAACATTACAAAAGAGGTAAAACAAGGATGTGTAATGTCATCCTGGTAATACCTTATCTCTTCAAAAAACTGAATTGGGCTAGAGATTTTCACGGCTTTGAAACTTGAAGCAGAGAAACTCTTTTAATCGTCCCAAACCATAATCTAACATTATTCGAGTGATCCTTCTCATACTCAGCCAGCAAATGCTGGAATAAGTTGCCCCTGCCCCTGAAAGAGCGGTTGATTAGTTAAACCTTCAGAAATGTTACCTTCTAAACAGTAAGTGATTTTTTTTGTGATTTGGACTCCTATTTGCTTTTTACTTTTTTTGCTGGTGGTGAATCGGGGGTTGTATGTGCGTGTTTGTGCGTTATCTCCTTATTCATTTTTATATTACTGTTTATTTATTTTCATATTTTGTGTTGTGGTTTGTATTCCGTTCGTGATTTTATATTTATAAAATTTGGACACTTATCAGTTTTTCTGTGTGTTTATTGACAGTTAACCTGAGGTGGTATTTGTGGGTTAAAGTTTTCTACCATTTATTAATCGTTACGTTTTTTTTGTAAGTCTACATGTACAAGGGTGAGGGCTGAAAAACACCTGGTTTCCTTGCGGGCGGGCTCGCCTTATATTAGTTGGGTGTGTCTCGGTCGGGGGTATGGGCTCAGATCTTATAATAGCTTCTTTCTTTAATGTTTTTCCTGCAGTTCATTTAGAGATATGTGCGATTTCAGAATATGTATAAAAATGTTTACACTATGTTATGTTGCTTTAAAAAACCTATATCTATTTATTTGAGTTAATCTGAGGTGGTATTTGTGAATTAACATTTAGTTTTTTTCCTGCCGGGGATGTTATGAGATGAGCCCAGAACTTTTGATAGCTTCTCTTTTAAATGTATTTTCTGCTATTTATCTTGAGATATACACTTATATGTGATTTTGGAATTGCTGCTATCAATAAACCTATTTCTATTTATTTACATCGCAGTATTAGCGGGTAACGAAAATAAATGATATGTGAATTGTATGTGAAATGTAAAAACTACCCGCATGTTGGATCAAATTACTGACAGAAAGAAAAGTAGTATAAGAAAGAGTTGTATGAGTAAGTTTATGTGATGACATGTTTGTATGTTGACCATTCAAAAATCAGATGAATCATGGTTCTTATTAGTATAGTAGACCAGTTAGGTTAGATTAGGTCGTTTATGGAAGCTTTGTCAGACTTGTCACAGCTGTTTTTGCCCTTCCAAGTCATCTTTGGATCTTTGATTTGCTTCCTCCATTCTTCGAAATAAGAGCACCTGGGTTATTAAATTTGTTGACCTCTTCGTAATCCCATAGCAAGCCTCTTCTTATGAGAGTCTCGAATCGATACACGATGAGGACTTATGTTTTACTTCTGTGGTAATATTAATGCCAACTCATTAAGAATAAGGCAGCAACATGTTACGACTGTAAGATACTTTATCTAGCTACCAAAGCTTCTTTTATTATTTATTAAGTTAAAATAAAATAGAAAATATTATACTCTTTTAATATAACCACATCCTTATGTTTGAAATGATGTAAATTTGACCTCCCTTCAACCCTCTCGTCATAATCGACCCGCAGCGAACATTCATCATTCCTCAGGGGGTCGATTTAAACACCTTCGTTTCTTCACATTGCGGTTTACATAATGTCAGGGGAGACTCGCGCTCTTGTCCAATCGTGGACTTAAATTAAGCCAGAATTACATTTCCACCCTTCATATCGATGATGGAGTTATTAAATTAATTGTATGAAAACTGTAAATGAATGGCCCAATGTAATACAATTTCCAATTTTTTTATATGAAATGTATATACGAAACGGATTTAATTGTATGCTGTTGATTTTTTTCATTTCAATAAAAACTATTTATCTCCATCGTGAAGAGGACGTTCTTCTTTCTGAAGTGCCTTGTTTGTCTGCCATATGGTAATTTGCTATCGTGTTGGTTATCTTAAAAGAAAACACTCAGATAATTTATTTCGTTCCTTATTTATTTATTGTAAATTATACTATATGGTATACCCATCGTGTTTGTAGATGTTATCGAAAATTAACTACTCCTACAAAAATAGTTAATTTTCTCACTCTTTTCATCAGGTCGCGTTGTATTGCCGTCACATTTACATTTAAATTTAATAATTTTTTAATGTCCTTACAGATTTGAGTTAGTGTTGAATTGATGTAATAGTTTTTAAAGCAAGTTTTGTATAATGCAACAAATGCCATTTAATTCGTGTATTTCTTATTGGAAACGCTTTTCATCGTCCACAAAGGACTGTCATGGACGTGTATCCTACATTGTTCACTTGTGCTAAAATATAGAAATTTGCACTCTCAGCATTACATGGAAAGATGTCGAGTGCTGATCTGAAGATCGACCTATATGGACACATTAAATGCTATTCCTGGTCTACTGGAGGCACGTCTACGGTGATAATGTTATTTCTAGCTTGATCAGTTAACATCATTCTAAGAATATTTCTCTGAACTCACTAAAAAAATTATTAAAACATATGTACATGCATACATACATTTGAACATTCATGCGTGCATACATAAAAAATCATATAAAAAATCATATATACTTAGATACATGCATGCATACATTCATACATACGCTACTTTAGCTGTCAGAAGTGATTGTCCTTCTCTGTTAGAACTCTGTTAGAATTTTTGAAGTAAATTGAGAATAATACGATTTTTGGTTATTTGAGTATTCCTGAAGCTATGTTTTGTATTATAGTATATTTCTATTCCTGAAGCTATGTTTTGTATTAAAGTATATTTCTATTCCTGAAGCTATGTTTTGTATTATAGTATATTTCTATTCTTGAAGCTATGTTTTGTGTTATAGTATATTTCTATTCCTGAAGCTATGTTTTGTATTATAGTATATTTCAAGTCTATTTTGTTATTGGTATTTAGTCGATAACAGCGTATTTTCGTCCTTTTAACGTATTTATTTTGCTATTGTATCGGTATGTTTTTATTGTTTAATATTTAACGAATTCTTATCATTATTTTTTCGTCATTGTTCGTTTTCTAAAAATGTTGATACTTTTGGTAATCAACACCAGGTGCTTCAATAAATTTTTCATAAATAAACTAGTATTTCTGTCACTTTAGTTAAAGTTAAGTCTTAAATATATGGGTGACTTGTGCAGCTTTAGGTAGCACTTGATTAAAACCTTTTTTGAGAAGTCTTATCAAAATGTATAATTCTATATGAACCTACACACATACGCTAACCTCCACCTTAAGTCAAATGTGTTCATATCACATATCGGCGTATTTACAAATATTTTTTAGTAGTTGGCATTCTCTTGGTAAGTCTTCCGGAGTTTTTTTTTTTTTTTGGGCCCATCCCACAAAATACCAATTAAAATAGATACCGTCTCCTGTATATCCAAAACAGAGAACAATGTTACTAAAGAGTCATCCATGCCAATAAATAATACTGTAAGGATCCTGCTGAGGGATCTCCAAGTAGATCTGATATCAGAATCCAACATAAACATCCATTTACAGTTCGCGAAGTAACTGAAAACCTAAAATATACATACATAACCCTTCGCTAAATCCATAAAAAATCATATATATATATATATATATATATATATATATATATAGTATATATATATATATATATATATATATATATATATATATATATATAGTATATATATATTATTATATATATATATATATAATATAATATTTATATATATATATAATATATATATATATATATATATATAATATATATATATATATATACATTATATATATATTATATATAGATATATATAAATATATAATATATATATATATATATATATATATATATATAAATATATATATACTATATATAATATATATATATATATATTTATATATATATATATAAATATATATATATATATATATATATATATATATATATTATATATATATATATATATATATATATATATATATATATATATATATATATATAGTATATATATATATTATATATATATAATATATATATATATATATAATATATATATATATATATATATATATATATATATATATATATATATATATATATATATATATATATATATATATATATATATATATATATATATATATATATATATATATATATATATATATATATATATATATATATATATATATATATATAATATATATAAATTCAAACATACATTCGATACATACGCACGTACTAGGTTTTAAAAGCATAATAATAAGACAATGTTAACGGAATACACAATATTTTAAGACCAGTAGTTAGTAACATCTATCAAAAATAGTTGCCGCGACCCAACAACAAGAAACAATATTAACGTTACCCACTTTGCCATCCAGCGCTGTATTTTCCTAAAGTAGTTAAGGCTTTAATAATATTCGAGGTTAAGCAAAGCCCCAAGCTAAATATATATTTTTATATATAGCGCCAGCAACGTTGTCGCGGAACACATTATGGGTCCCCGAAGTAGCGGGTGGTTGTACTGATGCCCTCAAAAGAAAATAAACGAGCCCCCAATCATTTGGAACAATGTATTTCTATAGGAAATAAGCTTATTTAGTTTCAAAAGGCTGTATATATATCCGTTTTAATTATTTTCGACTGCCGTCAGCAGGGGCCTTTTTATTGTATTGTATTATATTACACTTTCGTTGTTTGTAGTACAACCTAGCAAGTTCACAGCCATCTGAGTCTCTTTTCATCAGCAAAAAAAGTTAGAGCCTAAATAGCCTATTACAACGGGTATTCTAAAAAACGTTTTTGAAATTCATGCAAGAAAGCTACTCTTCAATAGAACAACAAAGAACTTCGTTGTAGTAAAACGACCATAAAGTAAAACTTCTCTGCGTGCCACCGGGAAACGGGCTCTGGACACCTGGCTAATAAGTACTCGTAAGTATACCCACCTTTTAGTCACAGCGCTTACATTAAATAACGAACTCTTTCTGTCATAATGCCTACTCATTCAACATTTCTTTATCATTTGAAATTATCTATTTTTTTTCAAAAACAAAAAACTATTTTTTAACGTTAAACATGGAAAACTCTTAATGTAAAAATTTATAAAAAAATATTGTCTAGGGTGTGAAGACTTCCTAAAGAAAATATCAACAGCAAATGAAGATATAATATCAAATTAAATTTCTGCCATATTTTTGCTTTTTTATCTCATTTAAATAACGGTAAATTATGAAACTGGAATTTCAAACAAACGCTACTGTCATTTTTCACTTTCAACGGCGAATAACTTTTTCAAGAGACCGTAATTTATCTTCTCTTAATATAAGTTTTTCAATTTCTGACCAGATCGTCCTTCATGCACAAGTTAGTCTTAGATTTCAGTTAAAAAAAGGAAAAGGAACAAAAAAGGTTTTTATTTTCAAAAGTAAAATATTTAGGCTAACTAAAAAAGAATTTTAACATGGATAAAAGTTAACTTCAAGCTTTAAGGTTAAAATAACTGTTTTTTTAAAAAGGATGTTTTGAAAAAATCTGTTAGAAAAAAAAAACAAATAACAAATGTCACTAAGTTGAGTGACTGCAGTAAATCTATTGAGACGGAATATTACGGATATGTCAACTGATTTTAGAATATGGCTTGGGGTGGTGCGTTACAGAGTGACGTGAAAATGGATTGTGTTAGCACAAAGCAATTTTGAAAATGATGTACTTAACATATAACAACGAAAAACGAACACTGACTGGATCTTCCTTCAGGCTGCTCCGATGTCATGTCATTAACTTTATGCCAATAATCTTCTCTGTGCATTTAGAACATATTGAAACATTGAAACAAGGGGAAGAAATTTGGGATCATTAAAAGTATCATATATGTGAACGGCTTTTGTGTACAGAAGTTTTGAGTATTTGACTCCTACGTTATTTAATAATGCATTATCTAAAGCCATGAGATTTATTAAAATGGGCTGATATAAAACATACCAGATTTCTTCTTCCCAGTGTCATGTCAGGTCCCCCTAACGTTGACTATCATCTGAGAGTAAGCATCTTCGACCCTCTATTTGGCCTTGGATGATCAGGTGCAGTAATTTGTACTTTTATTATCTAAGTAAATGACCCAATTAGGACACCTTTCGGATTTTAATATTAATCAGCAACTCTCTATCAACTTTGGCTCTTTAAAAAACCCTTGTGTTGCTGACCATATTCGTCCAGAGTATCCGTAGCATTCTCCGGTGTATCCATATTTTGAATGCTTCCAGACGGTTCATTCTACCAACTTTGAGGGTCAATGATTCCACTCCATATAATAACACTGACCAAACATAGCATTCGACTAAACGTTATCAAAGTTTCAAGTTTAGATTATCAATATTAAGATTAAGTAAGAGATAATGTCAATACAAGGTGAAAACCTAAAATGGATCAAAATTATGCGATGGAGAAATATTTCATGCCTTTTTTCTTGATTTCGTGGATCTTTGAATGCTTTTTTATACCCATCCATTCAGTGTATGATCTTTTGTCAATGGGATATTTACAATTTAATGGCTCTTTTTAGTGTAATGAGCTTATGGTGGCACTAACTTTTGTTTTCTGTTGGAGCATGTTTTTTCTTTTCTTGTGACTGATATATGTTATAGACGTTTTCATAATTTTTTTTCATGTGTGAAATCTGCCTGCCTCAAGACGGCGATAAATGTACTAAGTTATGCAGAAAAGTACTGTGTTAAGTTCATTGTAAAAATAATAGAAATATATTGGGAGTTATTGAAAAGTGGCAGTTTTTCTCACGAATCTTGATATCAGCTGTATATTCAGTTTGTCTCCGTTTTGCGCGACTTGCAATCTTTCGGAAACAATACTGGAGTGGGTGTTCAGTTAACATCTTGACTAAATCTACTCAATGTTTTGAAAACTAGACTGGAAAATATCCTGCTGTACCAAACATACATTTTCTGGTTAATCTATTTTTATTTATAAAACCAGTAAAATAAATAATACATAAACCTTGAAGTACGATAAGAAAGCTTTTCAACATACTCGTATTTGTATTGCTATAGGGGGTTTCATTCGCTCACTTCGAACGTTTCATAAAATAACCTTATTTATGAAAAGTAGACAAAACACCCAATAACTATAGAAAATTCGATTTAAAATAACGTTTTAGATATTTGAGGCATGTTTAAGGATATCGAAAGAAAGAGGCACGATGACAATCACAAAAGTTTGCTTACTACAAGCGTTGGTCTTTTCAATCTTTCTTTATGGATTAATGTTATGGACAAAACGAGATGATAATGAGAGAGACAAAATAATATATTTTTGAGATGGGTGGCTAAAGATAAACGATTTCATGAACTGCAAGGAGTTCTAACACTTAATTACAAAAAGAGCTTTTGGTAAATGATAAAATCTCATTCATTTATCGGAAACATATTATCTAGTTATTCGAATACATTGCAAGGTGAGTCCAGGACAACTTGAAGAGGTTGGCCATTACAGAAAACAAGAGGAGAGAAGAGGGAGAAGGAAATCCCCCTTCAAGATAGACCGAACAAGTAAAGGCTGCAATCGGTTCAGTAGTGGTCAAGGCATTACGGGCTGCGGTGTATCTGAAGAGATGGAGGGGAACGAGTAAAAGTAGAGAAAAGAGTTCCATTCTATATTTTTCTTAAGGCTTGTTTTACATATTCTGGTAAGTAGAACCAGAATATCACAAGGCAGAAAATCTGCCAGGTTTTATTATGTTATACACAATGAAACTGTTAAATAAAATAAATCTTATCATAAAATAAAACATGAATTTTAATGTAAAAAAATAAATGTACACGTTATATTCAAAAACAATCTCCAATTCTTGGAAAAAAAATTGTATTTTTAAAATATTTTGTTTATAGTTAAGGCATTAACATTGTGGAGGTTTAAAGACCTTTGTTTGTGCTACCTGATGATGAGGTGAAAACCTCGAAACCGGTAGGGTTATATCGTTACAAAAAAGGGGAATAAACAGTGTTTGATGAAAACAAATAACAATGTTTTTTTTTGTTTATATGTTACTGTTAAAATTTGTTTATACTATTTATTATATAATAATTTTCTTTTATTTCCGCATAAAGTTGAAATTTTTTACGAGTTTAAACTTACATTTCATAAAGATTTATATTGTATTATGTATTTTAATCGAAAAATATACAGATAACACTGAGGAACAATTTTGGATTTTTTTTGTTTCTCAAACAAATTGACGTGGTTATAATTGAACATATACTACGTTACAATAATATGTATTTTTTATTATCCTGACACGTCAGAATTCCGAGAAGTACCTAAACAACTGTTTTAGGGACAAATTATTTTAAAATTTAATCTAATACTGGCAACACCGTAACCGCATTGCATAACTGGCATTTACAATTCATTGCAGGTTATATCAAAGTGGTGTTAATAGGTGTTGTGTGATTTAGCGAGAAATTTTGTGATTTTGAGTGAAAAACCTTATTTTGAAAGGATAAATATGCCAAGGAAGTGCATAAATATCCCAAACTCTTTTTGTTACGGTGTTGGGGGACTTGCGTTCAAGGAACAGCATATAAATATAACACCTTTTATATGAAAGGCGTATGAGTTATATTTTGCCTGCAAGATCGAAGACCAGGATAAATCATGGGTGCCTCACATTTGCTGCGCTACTTGTGCGGTAAATTTGCGAGCTTGGCTTAAAAGTGCCAGAAAATCAATGCCATTTGCTGTTCTTATAATATGGAGGGAGCAAAAAGATCACGCAACTGATTACTACTTTTGTTTAAGTAATGTGATTGGGTTCTCTTCCAAAAATAAAAAGAGTATTGAATACCCGAATCTTCAATCCGCAATTCGACCTATCGCTCACAGTGATACGCTACAAATTCCAATACCGCCTTTATTTTGGACACTAGATGAAGAAGATGATGATACCATGCGGTAAACAAACATTATACGAATACGGAATACCACCTACCATCAACCTCCAACGAACCACACTTAATAACTTGGTGCTATAAGCGACGAGCATGAAAAGCGCTTTCATCAGGGTATATCAGTGATGGAAAAACGATACCAGGGGAAATGGAATCCAACCGTGCTAGCGGATTATTGCTGGACTACAATTAAAGACAATCCAAGAGCGCAATATAAAGAAAATTTCCAAAAAAATGTAAAATTGGTGACAAGTAGATATATTTACTTTGTACTATGTAAAGCATAAGTAGGATTTTCAAATATATGATAAATTGAAAACTATACGTGATACAGGCTTTTATAATGATACCAATAAAATCAGCATCTAAAACTGCATTAAAAATGTGTATCAGACTCCAGGAAGCAAAAACGCTGTTCCTCAGTGTAATTTGATTTCAAGTTTAATAAGACGAAACATTATGTTTTTCCGTCTGAAAATAAAACATATTCTTTCCAAAATAAAATTTAGATTTGGAACAAATAAACGAATTAAATAAAACAAACAATATATTTTAAAATAAAGAATGAAAAAGAAAGCGAATAAATAAAATAATAAAATTGACAAAAAGATGAAACCCCATTATATTCAAAGTGTTTATTCAAAAAAAGAAGAGTGGATCTCAGAATTAGTAAAAAAGTAATTTTGCAAGCATGGGATCATTCCTCGGTAAACAACATAGAAAATGACTTGGATCGTCATAAATCTGGATGATTCAGTATACAACAAAGGGAACGCAACCTACACATTTTGGGTATCTTGAGAGTAAGCAGGGTCGCCGATTCCTTGTGCACAAACGAGACAGAATAAATGAGAGAATATTTTAAAGGACTCAAGACATGACCGGTTGAAAGAGTGTTCAGTAAGAAGCTAGATGTTGCCTTGCTAAAAGTTCCTTGAGATGCATAAAGATTGTCTTTTAAAAACAATATTTGACTTCGTAATTTTAATTCAACACTGTTTATTGCATTTTATATAACGGTATAACCCTACCGGTTTCAAGGTGTTCACCTCATCATCAGGGAGCACAAACAAGAATCTTATACCGTTATATATGTAATAAACGGTGGTGGACTAAACAAATTATAATGTCTTTTAAACACCACAGTGTTAATGCCTTACCTATAAATAACAAAATTTGACTCATTTCACGACAGACTTTTATGTTTTTCTGAAGGTAATTGTTGTATAAATATTCTTTATATAAACACTATAAAGCGAGTACAGAATTGAGGACTGAGTACCAGACTTTTCTATCTGGAAACACATCCTTCGCTTCGTCCATATCCATACAACTTCTACAATTTCTCTGACATTCTACGTTTTCTTCTTTTAAAATATTATTGGCTTGATTCATCTATGTTATATGTTCCTTAGTCTTTCTCTACCACGCTTCCTAATTACATATGCACTATACATTTGATTTGTTAGCCTCTCTTCATTCATTCCTTTTACGTGTCCAAACCGTTTCAGAATGCACTTTTTCATCTCACTCGACCACTCAGCCTTAAGTTCACATTTATCCCTAATTACTTTGTTCTGTATTCTGTAAACACATTGTTACCTCATGTATTATTTGCAAAGCCTACATTTCTGCAGCATTAGTTTTGGTCCTTTTTCCACGTCTACGTTTCATTCCCATATCTCACAGTCATAATCTGAGAAATCATACCCAATTAGCAAATATTTATTAAATTTTGTTTATTTTGCATAAAGATGATACATTATTTCTTGAAAAATATTGTATCGAAATAAATCTATTTATATATAAATACTTCAAAAGACGATTGAGAATAGAAGAAGTCTGAAAAAGCTAAAGCAAAATATGTCTTTAGGAAAACGCTACATCATTGCACTTAAACTGTCTGATAATACTGTAACCAAACAACGAGACCTTATCCTGAAGAGAGCGGAAGAATTTTATAGGGAACTATATGCCGATACAGATACTATAACTATACCAGATAAAAATCTGAATCTAGAAACAACTAAAGACGAAAATATCCGACGAATCAACGGAATGAAATCCGGTAAGGCCACTGGTACCGACGGTTTGTCCATTGATGTCCTTAAACAAACAGGTCGAGAAGTGGATACCATCTTATCAACACTTTTCAACAGGTGCCTTCAAGAAAAAGACATTCCAGAAGATTGGAAATCTGCAACTATAATACTTCTCCATAAGAAAGGCGATCAAGAGGATCTTAAGAACTACCGTCCGATTAGCATGCTACCTACCCTTTACAAAATTTTTACCAAGATTTTAACCAACCGACTCTCGAATACTTTTGACATGAACCAACCACGAGAACAAGCTGGATTCAGGAAGGGTTTCAGTACCATGGATCATATTCAGGTGCTGCGAGAAATAATGGAACGATGTGAGGAATACGAACTCCCCCTGTACTTAGCCTTTGTGGACTACGAAAAGGCATTTGACTCAGTCAAAAAAGCTGCTATACTAGAAGCTCTAAAGACACAAGGCATGGATAGAGCATACACTCAGTTGTTCAATAACATCTATAAGGATGCAACAGCAAAAATACATCTCCACAAATCCTCGGAAACCTTCCGAATCGGTAGAGGAGTTCGTCAAGGAGACACTATTTCCCCAAAATTATTCACAGCTACACTGGAATACATATTTAAAAAACTAGAATGGGAAAGTAAAGGGCTGGCGATTGATGGAAAATACCTGAGCCATTTGAGATTTGCAGACGATATCGTTATATTCTCACAAAACCCGAATGATCTTCAGCACCAACTGCAAGAATTGGCAGAGGTCAGCAGGGAAGTTGGTTTAAAAATGAATATTTCAAAAACCAAATATATGATGAACGGCTTTGTTACCCCAAAACCAATAAACGTGGATGGAAAACCGCTAGAACTTGTCCAGGAATATGTGTATCTAGGCCAACTTATTTCCTTTGTAGGTGGCATATCGGAGGAAATAGCACGAAGGACCAAACTGGCGTGGAGCTCATTTGGACGTTTGAACAACATCTTCAAAAGTAATCTCCCAATATCCTTGAAGCGAAGGGTCTACAACCAGTGCATTCTTCCAGTACTTACGTATGGCTGCGAGACATGGACGCTCACAGTAAAGAACACGCAAAAGCTCCAGACCGCACAAAGGAGCATGGAGAGATGCATGTTAGGATATACTAAAAGAGACCGTAAACGAAACACCTGGATTCGCAATATAACAAAGGTAGAAGACGTTATAAAGGTGTGCAAAAGAATGAAGTGGCAATGGGCCGGACATGTAGCCAGAATGTCAGACTCCCGATGGACATCCGAAATAATCCAATAGTATCCAAGAGGCATAAAGAGGCCTAGAAGAAGACCGAAGGTACGCTGGATGGACGAAATCAGGAAGCATGGCAGCATCACGTGGCATCGGCGAGCAAAGGACCGAACTGTTTGGAGTCAACTTGGGGAGACCTTCATCCAGCAGTGGATCGACCCTGGTTGACAATGATGATGATGATGATGACTTCATTTTTATAACTATTTGTAAAATATCATTGGTTTTAATTTTATAATTTTATCATATATCTATTGTATATGACGAGAATGTATAGATTTGTGCTCATATAGTATAATGAATAAATGGCTAAAAAATTTGAAATACAAAATTTGAAAACACATGAATCTTTTTTAAATGCACATTTTCATAGATTTACACCATTTTACGCGATTCTCAAAAATAATAGCCAATGAAAACATATTTATGAAATAAATTATGTTTGTACATTAAGCAAATTATTTATAGATAAATCTATTTCTGATGGTAAAAAGAGTTGTTGCTATATAAAACAATATATTTAAGAAGATAAAATTTAAAAAAAACATACGTATGTACAAAAAAGTTTTCATAAAAATAAGCTCTCAACTTTTGTTCTCAATGTTCTCAACTTTTGTAGGGTTAAAAATATAAAAAAATACGTTTAAACTTGATTATACTTATCTATTAGTGTTTTATACTTGTATAATGCTGACTACCTTCCAGGAAACGAAGAAATCATTGAGTAGGTTATATTACGTAAAAATAATCGATAGAATTTTTTTATGGACGTTTAAAATATGACGTGTAACCCAAAATATGGCGTACAACCCAAATTATAACGTGTAACCAAAAAAATTGACGTGTAACCCAAAATATGACGTACAACCCAAAATAACCTATTAATAACCGGTGCAAATTGAAGTCACACTGTAAGATTTTATTGTTAAGTAAAAATTTTCATTTTAAATGTAAATTTAATGTTTGAAATATAATGCAATATATTATATTGCTTGTTTTTATCTGTTTTATTGTATTTTTGATATTTTGCAAAAAGTGATCCCACGACGACCTCCGTGCTCTAGTTGGTAAACCGCTGGACTTTCAGCCCGGCTTTCCGGTTCGATTCCCGATGCTTCGCGAAAAAGAAAGTCTGGCACCACACCTGTGTGTTTTAGACGTATGTGAGTGTTGACATATCTTTAAATGGGGTAGAATTGTAGTGCCCAAAACGCGCGATGACGCGAAACTGCGAGTTTCGTGTGAAATCTACTTACTCCAGTGGTTTTAAAACCCGGAAGCTCGATTACTTGGGCCGAAGATAATCTTATTCTCAACTATACGCTAAAATATTCAAAACTATGAATAAATTTATTCACAATGTACCATGAGTTTCTTAACAGGCGTCACTACCCCTAGTGTGAGCCCTGATAACATGGGTAAATCAGAAAGTAAACGCAAATTTCGTGTATAACAAACGACCCATGTCAAATCACGTTCAAAGCATCATCACAACAAATCGTATACAATGTTAGGCAAGTCTACATATGTTTCTACAGTTACTTGCATTCCGTTTAGTATAGCCAAGGTGTAGAATAATTTAATCTCATAGTCGCTGCTAGAACACCCTGTCAAATGGTTATATTTGCTTGTTTTGTACACATAGTTCTCTTCCGCGATTCAAAGTGGAAGTGTTTAATTTAATTAACAGCACAACACTTTTATAGTTCACTTTATTTCGTCTTCTAGTGAAGAAGGTTAAAGAAAATATATATTTATTTGTTTGAGTTACATCAATACATTAGTTTCTCAAACAAAGCATACTGCAAAAAATCAAGCAATAGGAGGAATTCACAGTAAGCCATATACAGTTTAGTTTAGTTCCATCTTACCACTATCTGCACTGTTATGGGGTACAAAATAAGTTTCCGTCTAGCGAGGTCTTCATTCAAATATTAAAATCTTCTTTATTTCTTATGAGCCCGACGTCCCTTGACGAAGAAGGAAATGCCCAAAGGGATTCTTCCTCTAGCGGGGACATACCTGGCTGTGAAAAGAATACAAATGATGACGAACCTGAAGTCCGATGTCATGGAAGAAGGAAAATAGCTCACATCGCAGTACACGAGCATATAATTATAAAAGCGGCCTAAGGTCTGTAGTTCAAACAGCCTAACAAGTTTGTTGTACTTGAGTAGAAGATTTAATCAGTTTATACTATGTACAACAAAATTATTACACAACACTTGTATAGTTTTTGCATTTATTACAAAAACAATTCTAATAAAAATACTAGTAATGCCAACCCGTCGGGAATCAAACCCAGATGGATTATAATTAACGAGAGTTATTCCAAGACCATGGTACAAACAAAATTCGAAATATCAATGAAAATTTTGAAATAATTGAACCTAACACGTAAGACCCTAGTTTGTCGGGTGTGGTATTGGGTATGAGCGAATGTATAGTACATGTAAAATAAATAATTGAATGAATAAATAAGAAATAAATGAAAAAAATATTTCATAAATAAATAATTCTTTACAAATAAAAGAAGTTAAAATATCATTTAAAGGCGATACAATATGAAAATAACTTAATAAAACAGTATTAAGAACAAGGTTCAAATAGATAACGCTGCATAAAATAGTATAAAAAAACATCCGAAAAACTAAGTAAGAAATACGTTAACAAAACGTGTACTTGTTATTTTACGTCATAGTGCCTTAATCAAAAATATGTTTTTCTCGTAAACAACTTTCATTCCAACTTCCTATACTTTGTATTAAAAATAAGCTATTCAACAAATAAATAAAATCCTCTTAATATTCGAAACAATTTTGTAAAAAAACATTAACATAAAAATAATAAGCCGTCTTATTATTTATGATATTGCAAATATGTTACTTTCAAAAGCCCCGTATTTGTTTGGTTTTGTGTTTCATGATTGTTTGAGTGTTTCTATTAAGTAGAAAACATATTTTATATTGTTTTAAGGTGAATTTATTCCTATATTAATTCCGCCTAGCTGATATACGATTTAAAAAAATATTTATTTCTTAGATAATGACATTTTTTTTGATATATTGATTTATTGTTATCTTTTAATATTAAATTGATTGTTATTTATTTACAAAAAAAAACAATTATAATTTTTCTATTTCTTTGTGTGCTGTGTTCAGTTTTCCTGTCTTTGGTAATCACTCTTGACAGAATATCTCTGACATTGGTAGCAGAAGCATTAGCTTCTCAAATAAGCTACTAAATTTGGTAATTTGTACGAGTAATATAACATACATACATGTCTTAATCTTAATTTTAATCTGACCTTCTTCTAACCAATACTGAGTGAGGGAATCCCTATGACTATCGCTTAGCGGTTTACCTACGTGTCCACCTAGTGTATTGGTAAATATCCGGTAAGTTTTGTCATACAAGGACATTGGCTACCACCGTTTTCTGTCTGCCGTACAGATTTGGACGACACCTCATGGTTTTGTCTCAGCATAGACCGCTTCGATTTTAACAATAGAGGTACACTTGGTGTAATATTAAAATGCAGGAAAGAGAAAATGATTAATTTGATTTAAATATACATATTATTATAATTATTTCTAACAATTACTTTGTAATTGTCACTGCTTATTTTCTGTATCTACATATTAGTTTAGGGTGAAGTTTTTTAAAATGATTTTAAGTACTTGTATTAATTTGTTTTATGTGCATTTCTTTGTAAAATACACTGTTGCGTCATAAATTAAATTAATAAACTGTCTGCATTCATTCTCAAATCTCGTGTAACCATCAAATTTGCATTAACCCTCAATTTCGTCCATCAATATTTATTTTAGGAAGTGGTAGTACATTATTGATTTAGCGAATTTTGGTCCCATTGTAGCTGTATCTTCAACACTTTGGTCGCATTGTAGCTGTATCTTCAACACTTTGGTCCATTGTAGCTGTATCTTCAACACTTTGGTCCTATTATAGCTGTATCTTCAACACTTTGGTCCCATTGTAGCTGTATCTTCAACACTTTGATCATATATATATATACTCGTATATATAGTATTCGTTTTATATACAACAACTTGGTGGGATTATTGTAGATCAAGCATTTGTCATTTACCGCGAGGTTTAGAGGTATGATTCCTGTGGAAATCAATTATTTCAACAAGCTCTAGCTAGTCTGGTTTCATTAAAGGCCTCTTTAACATTTTTTTCGATGGTTGGAAGAGATTGTCATTTTAACAAAATCCCTCTTAATTGTAGTTTATAAAATAAGTTGGACTATAATATACGAATTGTCCCATTTTCAAAAGCAATCTCCATATATGCAGCTTCATTCACTTTCATACATCTCGTCATATATGTCCGTTTGCTTCTCATACTTATTATTTTCCCTCAGTTAAAATTTCTGCAACCATCTTCCACTCTGTCTCGGTTTAATTTTTCCTGGCTTTCCTTTCATTCCAGATATTTTTATTTCTTTCGTTAGTCTTTCGCATTATTGATGAATACATTTCTTATTCAATCGTACATTGCCACACCAAATATTCTACTCAGTG
The DNA here is from genome assembly GCA_949825065.1 of Odontocerum albicorne. Lineage (NCBI taxonomy): Eukaryota > Metazoa > Arthropoda > Insecta > Trichoptera > Odontoceridae > Odontocerum > Odontocerum albicorne. Next base: position 25,039,943 of record OX463853.1, on the reverse strand, counting down.
CACGTATTCCCATAGTATTTAGTCGGCTTCTTTTCGTACATAGCAATAAATCTGCCGAAGGAAAAATATAAAAGTATAAATATATAAATTTAATATTTCACTTTGAGAAACATGATACGTTATTTTTTATGCAATAAGAAAAACTATGAGAGAAAAATATCATGTAAGAACGTTTCTACGAATTCTTTTGATGGAAAAATGAAGCGTGTCAAGAAGATTATTATTCTTCTGTTTAAAATGCCACAAAAAACTTTTATGGTTGCGAATGTAAATTCATAAAACCTTCAGACATTGTAATTTTGTATTCACGGAAATCCATCTTGAAATGACATACGAAGTAAAGCGAGTTGTAAAACTCCAAAACTATCTTGCTCCGTGAGAAACCGTATGAAGTTAACGTTCCGTTTGAAATATGGGGTTAATGTAAATATCTTTTAAGCTGAAATATGTGAGAAGAGTGATATTTTTTTTCTAGATCCAAACTTTTCTAGAAATTGTACATACGCAAAGTGTTTTCGAATTTTATACAAGATTCTTAGGAAACTATTTATGCGCGTATAGCTAGTCAACAAAAAGCCACCAACGGAATCTGTTCATTGCGATTGGTATTGAGTACAATGGAACCTAGACGTCTTGTCACTCAGAATAGTATTAGTGGGCAAGGCAATATTTTTCTGTTCATGTTTAATATTTTTCTGTCCATGTTTAATATCGACGAAAAAAGCGTTTTAAAAATTTGACAGTTTCTCACATATTTCCGGAAAAGTAACTGGTCATCGAGGTAGATTTAAACGCCTGTCTTACAGTTAGCCATTTTAGAGAAGTGGTATGTATATTTAAAGAGAAAAATCTTGGATTGAATACTAAAACAATAGAAATAACAATGTTCATCAAATGTAAAAACCTTACTGCGATGACTTACCAACTCTGTAATAACTTATGTTAAACCTCCTTGTTGATGCTTCTCTACGATTAATGATGCATCGCATTTTGTCAAATATTTCCAAACCTGGCAAATTATGTTCCTGTCTCCTTACAACCTACCTTAATGTAGGTCTGGACGGTTTGGCCACCTTGTGTGCAACAAATGTTGCGAACCCATAACAATTGGTTGACGTTTATACTTCTTGTTACTAGTTGCTGTGACATGAACATTCCTCGTTATTCCCGAACGGTATCTGTTTTTTCAATAGGTGCTTTTCAAAACGAAAGATTCTATACTGTTTGAACTATTAAGGTCTATGATTATTATCCAGAAAAAAAAACAAAGATGTTGTATTTAAATAATTTTACCTCTCTAACCTATTTAGTAAGACGCCTGACTTTCAACACTTAAGTTGTGGGTTCCAATACCCAGATTTAAAAAAAATCCAGCCTAGTTTTCACTTTGAGCCACTTTAACTTTTACTGTTGTAATTCAAATAACAAAAGTGTTACACAGTACAATTTAATGGACAACGTAGGAAATTATGGGATATTTGTTGAAGACTGCACAAAGACACAGAAATCATTATAAGCTTTAAAATCCGATACCTGCAATGTTTTAGGCATGTCGCACGACAACCTAAAAAATACAAAATCCAGCATATAATAATTCAAGGCCGAATTGGAAACTACCTATGTGATTGTCACTTGAAACCTTTATAACATCTTTCTGGTTGAAAACATCGCAATAATCCCACCAAGTTGTACTATATAAAACGAATACAATATGTATGATCAAAATGTTGAATATATAGTACAGCTACAATGAAACCAAAATTCTCTAAATCATAATATAACACCACTTTCTAAAATAAATATTGTGTGAGGAGTATATTTTATAATGTAATTAAATTCAAAATGGCTAAAGTATTTTGTGAGGAAAATATTTTATAATTTAAGTAAATTCAAAATGGCTATAGTATTTACAAGAAAAATCCTCGGACGCCATTTCGAGATAGTTGTCGGCCTACAAATTAGGAGAATCCTAAATTATCATTATTTCTTACTTCGGTGATCACGTGTCAAAATTGATACGAATCACGAAGTTCTGTTGTATTCTGAATATAATTTCTTGTGACCAAAATAATAATTATTTGTTATTGTTGGCAAGTGATCCAGCTTCACAGCGATTGAAGTTCTCAAGGTGCCGACGAAAGATCGTGCAGGTGGGCTATGACGCGTTCCCCCCACTACGTCAGCCGTTCGGCTTCCCGGAAGGGCCAGCGTTGTCGCCCCATTCTCGGCCGGACCTCGAACCTACATAGGCCCCCATTACACGCTCAATCTGGATCGCAATCCGTGATCGCAATCAATGATCGCGGTCCAGATTGACCGTGTAATGAGCGGATTGATGGATTGATCAATCGGATCGCAAAATATCTGGATATTTTGAAATCACGCTTGCGATCCGCTGCTCGCGATCGGGATTGTTCGTGTGAGGTCGTGTAAGATCGCGTCAGTCAACGCTTATGCATCGATAGAGATGGACGTATGCTCTCTATCGGGAATTTTAAAGAAAATAAAGCCGCAATCGGCTGAATTGACGATAAATAAATAAATAAACAAGTTGACGTGAGAAAAAAAAATGTCTGAGATCGAATTATAGGAGAAAATTTAAAAAAATTACAAATTCAAGCTTCACTGATAGATGCAGGAGACATGATAGCAGAAAATTTAAGGTCTTCAATATTTCTGCCTGTAGCAAGATAACGCAATGTTACTGCTAATTTTTCTTCAGGTGTTTTACTTTTTCTCATACAAGTATCTTGTTTAGATATGTATGAGGTTATCATTTCTAACAACTCATCAAAACATTTTCCACTCATCCTGAAGTAATTTTTATAGTCATCTTTTTTAGCAGTTAATCGTATTTATTTAAGTAGATTTAAATGGGTATACAATTATCTCATTCGTAGCTACTGTTTAACCCAATGTTTCCTTCGAACTCGCTTTTTCAAAGTTACGGCCAGAACTAGGGCTACAACAGCTTATATTTTTTTATTTTTACGTCCATTTTGAGTTGAGAAAGACGTTGCCGCAGCGGCTGCGGGGTGTGGACTGATGGAAATCGGATTGATCGTGTAATGTAGTCGCGCGATCCGTCAATCCGTGATCGTCGATTTGGATCGCGGATTGCGATCCAGATTAAGCGTGTAACGGCGGCCATACATCTGTCTGTCTAGTGCATTCATCTCCGGGCTAGCATTGCTTCTGACTGCACGCTTGAGTTTAATTTAATATTTTTAAATTCAGTTAAGGTGAAATTACCTGCCAGGAATTCTCCCTTATCCAGGAGCCGCTTTTCGTTCCGTCACGATCTATTCGACCAGATTACGCAGTTGTTATTGCGTCATACCTACGTCACTACGTTGTGGCTTCAGGTGCGTTATTCTCTGCCAAGCCATCCGAGGAAGTCCTCAGCCGGTGCCATGCTCTCTGTGAGTAGCCTCTACTCTCATCTGATTTCAAGGAGTTTGCCACGATTATCATCAGGCCGAAAGCCGTCTGAACTTGTCGTCGTCGTGTAGATTTTGAGTACGTTGGACACCTCAGCCGTTATTACGTCATAAATCTTCTCAAAGGTATTGTGATACTCATTTATTGTAACTTTTTGCTGATTTCACTTTCCATTGTAATATGTTGATAGACCTTTCGTCTTACACGAGTCAAGTCTGTATTAATTTGAACTTTACCTCAAATTAAGAACATTAAATATCTGTTTACTTATTCGAGATTAATAATTTTTTTTATCGGATCTTCGATCTGAGTTTTTTTAATATAATAAATATTATTTTTTAAACTATTAAATGTGTTATCAATTACTTCCTTTCCTGGTATATGCGCCGAGAAAAAAGAGTTATCCAACAAACCTTGATTTGAAAAAGTCCTTGCTCATTTTCATATACCGCTGAGCTAACCTCGAGTCAGGACTGTTAAGAATTATAGTGTGGTATTTTGAATTACTTAATTATTTACGTCACTTTAGAAAATAATAAATAGTTTTGACAATTGATGTACGAAATCCAGGGTTAATGCAGATTTGAGGGTAACGCAAGATTTGAGAATGAATTCAGAGAGTTTATTTATTTAATTTACGACGCAACAGTGCATTTTACAAAGAAATTCACATAAAACAAATACTTTGAATTATTTATAAAAACTTCTTCTTTAACTAACATGTAGAGACATAAAAGAAGTAGTAACAATTAAAAAGTAATGTTTAAAATAATTTAATATTAATATGTATATTGAAAGTCAATTGATCATTCTTTCTTTGCCACATTTTATTTTACACCAAGTGTACCTCTATTGTTAAAATCGAAGCGTTCTATGCTGAAACAAAATCACTAAATGCCCTCCAAAACCGTATGATTTAAAGAATTGGTAACTTCTTAGTTGGTATTACATTATTTAAAGAAAAGTTGAATAAAGTGACTTATGAAATAGATTTTCTCTCATGAAATTATAATTGTAATGAAGATGAATAGAAATAAAATACTTTTGGATGAAATAAACCATTTATGTTGAGTTTTTTAACAAAAACTTCGAGATAAATGCACGACTTTGCTAAGCTCTTTGAAAAATCAGTAAATTAAAATATCATCTATTTTTACTCATTCTTTGTAACGAACTGAAGCGCAACACCATATTTCGCCAATGGATCTAAAGAAAACACCACCTTCCGCCCCCTCCCATAACGTGCCATAAAATACTATACCTGCATTATCCCTAGACGATACTCATAGGTACTTTACACCTGAAAGCATCATGTTTTTTGTTGCTTTTTATGCAGAATGCCAAGCTTTTAGCTGAAAATGGCTATCTTCAGAGGAATCACCCTTTAAAATGTTTTCTTCAGACGAGGGACTTTTAAAAACGGCAAACTCTTTAGCGTGGAAATTTTAACGTAAAAAAAGAAAGACCGAAGAATAAATTAACGCTGGGTGAGAAAAAAATATTAATTTAATGCAAAAAACTTAAAAGAGAGATTAATAAATTCGAAGTTTCTTCAGACTGAGGGAATTTATAAAACTCAACAACTTCATGAAAAGAAGTGAATAGTTTTATTTAAGCGGTGGTATGATGTTAAAGACTGAATTTAAAAATCAAAACCAAGATTTTTTCCCTCGAAAAATAATATCGGAGGCTTATAAAAATTGTCCATAAATACCATTAAACTTGTATAAAAATTCTCTGTATTTTATGATCACAAAAAATGAAAAAACATCAATCACAAAAAACACTAAACTATCTTTAAGCCATTTATTCATTTTATTTTCTCCAAAATGCGTTTTGTTACGACATATTTTATTACGACACATATTTTGAACATATAGAGATAATTAATGGCAAAAGGATGACTAAGCGGGTATACAAATCAAAAGTGCAAGGTGTGCGTGGAAGAGAAATAACGAGTAAAACATGGGTAAATCAAGTGAACCAGATTTTGAATATGTGCATTCATGTAACACGTCATGCACAAATTGATGATTTGTGCATGACGTGTTACATGAATGTGAAGGAGATGAGTTTGTGTGCTAAGATGGAAGATTTTGAAAATCTGTTCTCTTTGCCTACCCCGCAGGGAACATGACGTAATGATATTAATGTATGTGCAGAAGAAAACAGTCAAAAGAGAGAGTCGTTAAGAGAACAGATTCTCTTCAAGGGCGCTAAGCGGGACCTATTATTATTGTCAGATAAAAAATATAAAAATATACATACATATACGAGTAAGTTGAGTAAAATGATAGATAGCTGTATTCATTAGATTGGATACTTCCCTGAATCTGCATACCTTTAGAAACAAATGTTTGGTAAGAAACCGCTGAAAACTTACCGAACGACAACGAACTAAAAAGAAACCTTTGTAGATCTTCCGTTATATGATATACTCGTACATACAAGCATTTGGCTTAACGTGTGTGTAGGGCGTATAAATAATCACAACTTTTGATAAGACCTCCCAAATAGCGCTGTCTTCAAGTGCTTCTTAAAGTTGCACATGCCACCCATATCTCTTACACTTAGATGCTGACCATTCCATGCCACAGGACCAGTAACGGCAAAAACCCTGTCAAAATACCTCGCCTTATTGAATTGATTCGGATCAACAAATTTATTTGATGAAGACAAAATCGACCCAAAAGCTCTTATTTAATCATTCCTCCTGAATTTATGTAAAAATGCTTCTGAATTATGTTTTATAAACTCAAAATGAAAGCAATATTAAGGTGGTATTATTTTGAGAACCAATGCTATAAAAGGTATACATTTTTTTGTTAAAAATTACAATCTTATATATTACAATTATGAGTTCTGTAGAGATTTAGTCTCCCTGACGATTTTCTCTTTTAATCTCCCTCCACCCTCATCTTTCCAAAATTTTGATGCACTTTACCTTAAAGCTTCTATTTCGGTCTACTAAATGGTATTATTCCGTGTTGTTGGACTTGCATAATGATTTTTGTTGATTATGTCAATTGAGATTTGCCTACATGGCCTATTCATGCCAACCGTCGCAGGTAATTATTATTTGTCTCATAGATCTTCGAGTTTCTTCATCACATTTCAGTTTCCACTCTCCTGCAGCTAAGAGTAACGCTCGGTCACTTCTGTGACGGCCAGATCTTATTTGTTTTCTGTTTGAATTTTTGTAGATTTTTGGCTATTTGGGTATTCCTGATGCAGTACACAATTATATTTTTAGTATATGCTCTTTTATTGCTTTTGGTCGGTAAAAGTGTGTTTGCCGTCAATTTAATGCGTTTACTGCATTTATTATTGCGTTATATTTAACGATTTATTTTAAGTTGACTTTTGTTTTCTGATATAATATATAAATTGGATCGATTTCTCTGTGTCAACATGTTAGACATATTAAATACGTGTGCAGTTTAAAGAAGCACTTGAACACATAGCTTTATAAAGGTCTGGAAAGGTTGAACACTGCACACATACACCGCTCTCCACCGAATGTGCTTCAATCATTTTTTTGTAGTTTGTCTTTCCTCAGTAAGTTTTCACCAGTTTTCTTATCACCTATGTTTTTTAAACACATACAGATGCGGGAAAGTTCCTCATATTATGCCGCTAGCCCCCTTCTAATTCTTATACTCAATTTGTTTTTTTAAATTTTTTTTAATTTGTTAATAATATTGGATTCGAATTACGGGTCCGAGCGCCCTAAAGAGAGTTTGTTCTCTAAATAGCGCGATACAAATCGTCATTTTCATAATTTTTACCATTAAGTATCTTTTGTTGTAGCAGATTTTTAAAGTTCCGTAATCATATATATTATGCAAATTATAAGCTTGTTGTATATAAAAGTCTTTTTATGAATGTATTTTAAATGATTTATATGAAATAAAAAAACATTGATAAAAAATTATTACGAAAATCATTTAAGTGGAAAGTATTCTTTGAAACTACCTTTCTTAATAAAGGACTAAAACAGATTTACCCAAAGTGAAAAAAAAACGGAAACGTTTTAGCAGTTATTTCCCTTTCATTTATTTAATGAGAACAAAACTAGGAAGGAGAAAGAACCGCTCCGCAATTTTGGGATTGTATCGAATTATCGTCAATGGCACAGACCACTTTTTAATATTTGTATTTCATCTCATCAGCGTTCCTCGTGTAGGGTGGTATTTGCTCGTAAAATCATTTTATTACTTTTTGTGTTCTTCAAACTATATTCGGAGAAGAATTGTATAATATAGTTTTGCGAGTATTTTAATATTTAAAAGTTTCTTCGACTCATCCTATCTTTTCATGGTACGTTTAATGCTTGGTGCACCACCTGTCTTCAACTTGCTCGACGCTGAGCCATGTTCAATGCAGCGTTTAAAAATGTTTTTTCTTTATTTTGTTTATTCATATTATAAGAGATCTTTCTCTTGCTCGTTTTCTCTCAACTATTTTTGTGAGGCTTTCCAGACTTTCGTTATACTTTTTGGCAACATGCCCAAAGTATATTATGAATCTTTTCCTACATGTTGTTGAAATGTTTCGATAATCGCTAATTCTTGAACGATATAGACATTGGTAGATATTATGGTCCATCATATATAAACCATCTGCCTTCAATACCACATTCGGAAGGCATTTATCACCAATGAAGGTTTTAAAAATGAAAAACTTCAACACCTGAAGAATCGATGTATTTAGTGCTAGGAAAAATATACTTAGGATAAATCCGAATGTTGATGAGGCTCTAGAAAAGGTTAGCTAACACCTTAAAAGTTGAAACTGGTCGGACGTTAATAAGCCTCATACACAATATGTGTCAGATTAAAAATAATGAGAGTAATCATTACGATAGGTGAAAAAACATGTTTTTAGATGACTGAAAATTACTAAGAGATCTTAAATTGCTTTATCGTCTCTAGGATTTTTTGGAATTAATGTCAATGGATTTTTAAAATGCATATTAGTGTAGTAAATTATGGTAAGTGGAATAGACATAAAAGATGTCTAGGAAAATGTATACGTTATGTGTATCGTAAGTCTTTAGTAAAATGATGAAAATCAGCACTTTAAGGCACGTTGAACAAACAATTGACGAAAAACTTTAAAACTGGTTAGTGTAATATTTTTTCTCATACATGGCCAATTATACTCGTATTTGTGGATTGAAAATAATTGTGCAATGATTCTTTTTACATATCACTAATTCGATTCCTTTACATACCACTAAAAATATGCCACGAGAAGACGAACTGCAAAGAAGGTTAAGGTGTATCTCTAGAATAGTATTTTTTTTTCGATTTATAGATAAATAATCTGAAAAAAATGTATAACAAAATCATCGTATAGAATCCTTGTAGATATTGAAGTCAAGTTATCGAATTAAAAACTAATGATTAGCAAATAAAAATTTGTAAAAAAAAAATTAATATTTGTTGAAGTATTTAAGCGCACTAATTGAAATGTGTCAATGAATACGTATTGTTGTTTTGTTTTCCTTGCACGGCATATGGCTCTACAGTTTTATCTGTTGTATATAGCAATACGCATGGACTTCTATTTTGCTGCAAATGATGTGAATCATGTTAATGTTTGATATTTATGTTATATCTTTATTGTAAGATAATGTTTTTATATGTAATTCTGCTATGAATTTGAATTAACGATCATCGTGACCTAATTGCTAAAAAAACTAATTGACTTCTATTGGGAGTTTCGCGTTCGATCCCCGACGTTACCCAAAAATAGAAATAAAAAAGAGTACCAATTTGGTTGAAGAGTTCGTTCGGTAACAATAATCGCATGCACCGATTATGTTCGTGAGTGTTGTTGACTTTTCCCGTGTGGTAGTGTAACCATCACATGTTACGAATAGAGGTTTGTTAAAGGGTGCAATACGAAAGAAAAATAAGAACATTTCATTATCAAAATCAGCCATAAATAAGTATTCTATTAATTTAGACAAACGTGTCTCGCAAAAAGTTTTCACTCAAAATAATATGAATTAAAAAAAAACTTGTTTCTTATGATTTATTATAACAAAACCTTTAATGTTCCTTTGACACGAATGACCTCACAAAAGTTGACACAAGTGACAAATAATTTATTATTTAGAGGAATCAACAAAACAGACTAATGCCAAGAACTTATTTTTATCTGGGTCACATTCTAGGGGGAGAAAAAATAATTCTGTTTTCTGGTATCATTATTGGAGACTAAGGGACATTGACGTGAGCTAGTAAGAAATAAATCGAAATATTAGAAAATGGGGTCGTTTTATATATATATATATATATATATATATATATATATATATATATATATATATATATATATATATATATATATATATATATATATATATATATATATATATATATATATATATATATATATATATATATATATATATATATATATATATATATATATATATATATATATATATATATATATATATATATATATATATATATATATATATATATATATATATATATATATATATATATATATATATATATATATATATATATATATATATATATATATATATATATATATATATATATATATATATATATATATATATCTATATATATATATATATATATATATATCTATATATATATATATATATATATATATATATATATATATATATATATATATATATATATATATATATATATATATATATATATATATATATATATATATATATATATATATATATATATATATATATATATATATATATATATATATATATATATATATATATATATATATATATATATATAATATATATATATATATATATATATATATATATATATATATATATATATATATATATATATATATATATATATATATATATATATATATATATATATATATATATATATATATATATATATATATATATATATATATATATATATATATATATATATATATATATATATATATATATATATATATATATATATATATATATATATATATATATATATATATATATATATATATATATATATATATATATATATATATATATATATATATATATATATATATATATATATATATATATATATATATATATATATATATATATATATATATATATATATATATATATATATATATATATATATATATATATATATATATGGGGTTCGAATTGTCAGTAGGGTCACAGTGACTTACACTATGCTGGAAGGTGTAAGTCTATAAAATGCTGTGGAACGCCTAGTTGCATACTATCAGCAACACTACTGGCTAGTCCGATTCGTTAGCGTCCCCGTCGCGAACCCTGGGCAATGTGGTCACACTATGTGGACCATAGCAGATAGCGGAAGGATGAAAGGCGAGTTTCTGGCGCCTAAAAACCAGACCACACCAGCTAAGGGAAGGAAAACCCCAACAGAAAACCTGTACATAAATACCTGTACATAACAAGACTCTGACAAGAGTGCTATAGGGATGGAAAACCCGAAATAAAACCTCATACCAATACGCTTGGGCAGCGCGGTATAAGGGGAGACCAAAGTACTTCTTGTCCAATAAACCCCCATGAATGATGAAACAATATATAAAAACACCCTCCGGAAGACGTCCCAGACAGGGCTACAGCAGCGGTCCTAGAAGGGAGCCTTCGATACGGACACGGAGGATCGGTAACGGCTGCTTCCAAATGAACATCGCGACATTCAATACTCGTACCCTCTCAAGTGAGGCCCATATCACTGAACTCCAAGAAGAACTTAAGCACATCAATTGGGATATCGTAGGGCTAAGCGAAGTCAGAAGAAAAGGAGAAGATCTCATAGAATTGAAGGATGGACACCATCTGTATTTCAGAGGTACAGAAGATGGAAGAACCAGCGGAGTGGGATTTATTGTCCACAAGAAATGGATGAATAACATCATCACGACTGAGAGCTCTTCTGACAGAGTGGCGTCCCTAACTTTCGAAATAAACAAGCGATATCGAATGCAAATAATACAGACATATGCCCCTACACAAAGTTACTCTAATGATTGTATCGAAGAGTACTACCAGGAAGTTCAAAATATGTATGATGCAAACACATCCCACTTCAAATTTGTAATCGGAGATTTCAACGCAAGAATCGGCGGTCTTCACAAAGATGACGAATCAGTGGGAAAATTTGGGATAGGCACCCGAGATGACAGAGGAAACAGGCTTGTGGAGTTTGCTCAAAGCAATTCACTTTGTGTTATGAATTCATTTTTCAAAAAGAAATACTCTAGGAAATGGACATGGAAAAGCCCAACAGGTAACACAAGTGAAATCGACTTCATCCTGTCAAACAAAAGATTTACTGTCCAAGACTGCACTGTTCTCAACAGCTTTAAAACAGGCAGTGATCATCGCCTAGTAAGAGCCAAAATAAAGATCAACACCAAAACTGAACGTCTCAAAGTGATTAAGAAAAAGGAGAAAATAGTAATAAACAACGATCTACTTGCTAAAAATAAAAATGGATTCCAACTAGACCTCAAAAATCGATTTGAAATCCTCAGCGAACCACAGCTTCCGATTACAATAGAAGCAATAGCAGAACAGATAGTACAGAGTGCAACAAACTACGGCGGCTCACATCCTCAAAAAGAATCAAAATTGTCGCAGCAAACGTTAGATCTTATGAAACAAAGAAGAAAAATGATATCTACACAACCCGCTTCTACATCACCATCTTTCTCAGAGATCAATAGAATGCTACGCAAAAATATTCGTAAAGATATCCGCGAATATAACACAAAAATGGTTCAAAGGACGATTGAGAATAGAAGAAGTCTGAAAAAGCTAAAGCAAAATATGTCTTTAGGAAAACGCCACATCATTGCACTTAAACTGTCTGATAATACTGTAACCAAACAACGAGACCTTATCCTGAAGAGAGCGGAAGAATTTTATAGGGAACTATATGCCGATACAGATACTGTAACTATACCAGATACAAATCTGAATCTAAAAACAACTAAGGACGAAAATATCCCAACGATCTTGCCAGGAGAGATCAGATACGCAATCAACGGAATGAAATCCGGTAAGGCCACTGGTACCGACGGTTTGTCCATTGATGTCCTTAAACAAACAGGTCGAGAAGTGGATACCATCTTATCAACACTTTTCAACAGGTGCCTTCAAGAAAAAGACATTCCAGAAGATTGGAAATCTGCAACTATAATACTTCTCCATAAGAAAGGCGATCAAGAGGATCTTAAAAACTACCGTCCGATTAGCATGCTACCTACCCTTTACAAAATTTTTACCAAGATTTTAACCAACCGACTCTCGAATACTTTTGACATGAACCAACCACGAGAACAGGCTGGATTCAGGAAGGGTTTCAGTACCATGGATCATATTCAGGTGCTGCGAGAAATAATGGAACGATGTGACGAATACGAACTCCCCCTGTACTTAGCCTTTGTGGACTACGAAAAGGCATTTGACTCAGTCAAAAAAGCTGCTATACTAGAAGCTCTAAAGACACAAGGCATTGATAGAGCATACACTCAGTTGTTCAATAACATCTATAAGGATGCAACAGCAAAAATACATCTCCACAAATCCTCGGAAACCTTCCGAATCGGTAAAGGAGTTCGTCAAGGAGACACTATTTCCCCAAAATTATTCACAGCTACACTGGAATACATATTTAAAAAACTAGAATGGGAAAGTAAAGGGCTGGCGATTGATGGAAAATACCTGAGCCATTTGAGATTTGCAGACGATATCGTTATATTCTCACAAAACCCGAATGATCTTCAGCACCAACTGCAAGAATTGGCAGAGGTCAGCAGGGAAGTTGGTTTAAAAATGAATATTTCAAAAACCAAATATATGATGAACGGCTTTGCTACCCCAAAACCAATAAACGTAGATGGAAAACCGCTAGAACTTGTCCAGGAATATGTGTATCTAGGCCAACTTATTTCCTTTGTAGGTGGCATATCGGAGGAAATAGCACGAAGGACCAAACTGGCGTGGAGCTCATTTGGACGTTTGAACAACATCTTCAAAAGTAATCTCCCAATATCCTTGAAGCGAAGGGTCTACAACCAGTGCATTCTTCCAGTACTTACGTATGGCTGCGAGACATGGACGCTCACAGTAAAGAACACGCAAAAGCTCCAGACCGCACAAAGGAGCATGGAGAGATGCATGTTAGGATATACTAAAAGAGACCGTAAACGAAACACCTGGATTCGCAATATAACAAAGGTAGAAGACGTTATAAAGGTGTGCAAAAGAATGAAGTGGCAATGGGCCGGACATGTAGCCAGAATGTCAGACTCCCGATGGACATCCGAAATAATCCAATGGTATCCAAGAGGCATAAAGAGGCCTAGAAGAAGACCGAAGGTACGCTGGATGGACGAAATCAGGAAGCATGGCAGCATCACGTGGCATCGGCGAGCAAAGGACCGAACTGTTTGGAGTCAACTTGGGGAGACCTTCATCCAGCAGTGGATCGACCCTGGTTGACAATGATGATGATGATGATGATATATATATATATATATATATATATATATATATATATATATATATATATATATATATATATATATATATATATATATATATATATATATATATATATATATATATATATATATATATATATATATATATATATATATATATATATATATATATATATATATATATATATATATATATATATATATATATATATATATATATATATATATATATATATATATATATATATATATATATATATATATATATATATATATATATATATATATATATATATATATATATATATATATATATATATGTACGAGTATATGCATATACATATTTTTTTTATTTTACACGTTTTTTTTTAATATCAACATTTCTTGTATTCTTCAATGTAATTGGGCTGTTTGTTTTAAGAAAATAAATAAAAAAACCCAAGAGTAA
>OX463853.1:24903705-25025312 GCA_949825065.1 Odontocerum albicorne | reverse complement strand
CAATTACTATAATACTTTAATTGTCCTGCCTGTTTCCTATATTTCGGTATCTTCCGATTCCTTAGCGACACGAAATAATTGAAGTTGTTCGGCATCGTGACTACTCAAGGAAACTTGGAGTGCTCACCAATAAAGTGGACTTAAGTCGTTTCTAACTTCTGCCCAGGAGGGAATTCATTCCAGACGATCAACATATGACAAATTTCAATGGATATATCATAAAGTGTATCTTTGCTACGTTTCTTTAAATTTTAATCATATCACATTATATCGCAAAAAACAAAATTTATGATTGTAAGAAATATTTGCAATAAATATGTATTGTAGCAATTATATAATATCTTAAATTTTCTGTTACTTTTACATATCTTACGATACCTATGCGGCGTTTCATCAATCATATACTCATAAACCAGCTACATAAGACTTGCATCTCATTGGCCTGCTATGTAAAGCGATTAAAAATCATTTTATCACACTGCAATTATAAAGCGTGTTTTTCGCTTTTGTCCCATTTTTCCTATTTTCTGTCCCTCTCATTTACTTATTTCCTACTTTTAAGTAATATATTGAATTCAATATGCTAATTTTCTTCTGCCTTTTTTGTTTGTGTCGAACCGATGTAACGTATTTATGTCTGCTTGGTTGAGAGAGATCGCCGTAAGACAATAGACTTATAATTGTGACTTAAGACAACGAAGTTCCAATTAAATTAAAATAAAACCAGTTCAGAAATACTATCGTATGTCCATGTATCGCTCTAGGCTTTTTCATTACCAAATGTAAAAAAACCTTTATATCGTGTTTAACCAAGAAAAAGCGTTGAATAACGCAAAGCGTCCGAATAAAATTAAACATTTTTGGTGCACGGATATTCGAACTGATCTGGGGGTAAGATTTTTTTTATTATTTCATCATATATCAAATTTTGTGGTTCATTTGGCTTAAGTTTAAAACACTATTTCTGATTCAGATTTGTTCAAACTTCATTTGAGTTTAGAAAAAAAGCATAATAAGTGCTTCTGATTTATAAATCTTTCACATCTTTTACACTTTCAACTCTCATTCTCATGAATATATTTGTTATTCTATTTTTTTCTGTTTCTGAAATCAAAATATATGGTCATGGATAACACAATCAAGGAAATAAATAATACCGTTATTTTTCCTTATATTAAATAAAACATCGAAAACACAATATGTTCATATTTTTTTATTAAAAAAAACATCTGTTGTGCAGAGAGTACGAAAATAATATTGAATTTGTTTCATGATTTTTTTTATTTGTTAAATAATTAACGATTTAATCGCTTGCTTCCCTTGATTGGGAAGTTATACAACATCGTTCTTTAATGGTTTAATCGCTTGTTTCCCTTGATTGGGAAGTTATACAACATCGTTCTTTACTGGACCTTTATCAAATTATATCATCAAAGCAAAAGTTATATATTAAGGTCTTGTTTTAGATCAATTTCAGCCTTTTGTGAGGAAAATTTATTTAATCCCATTGTTTGAAACATTCTCGTACTTCATTGTTTACAGAATCTGTCGCGATATTGTGAAACAAGCATCGATTTGTCCATCCATTTATAAACTGCCAACGTTTTTTGAGGCGATCAAAATAAACAAGGGCTTAAAACAACAATCAAAAGCAAACATTGGACAAAGAAAACTCCTTTCTAACGTGATTGGACCCGAAAAAGGTTAAGTTTTAATTAAAATCTGTATTTCATCAGAGAATTGGATTCACGTTCTGAACTTTGACATACTTCTAAGAATATATTGAAGTATGGTCATATTATTTTAATGTTGCTCCCTTCAAATATTGGTATTGTAATGTTAAAGTTGTATTAAAAGGTTTCTGCGTTAACTTCATGCCAGATACATATTCAAACCAAGCAATATCAAGATCTACTAAAATAATAGTTCACAATAAAATTTTAGTGCTAACATTAATGTATGGAAGGTAAACCTGGACGTGGAAAATGAATGAGAGGAGTCGAGTAAATTAGGGGGAAATTCACGCACTGAAAATAATTTGTGGTGTGTCGATATATGACTGAATAAGAAATGTTATTATTAAGGATAAATGTGAGCTAACATTTGAAATGTTAAGTAAGGAGAAAAAGAACACGTTGCGGTGGTTTGGACGTATTCAACGAATACGTGACTATAATCTGGCTAAACAAATTTATAATGCAAGCTTGAGTGAGAGTCGTGGTAGAGTACGAACATGAAAAAAATCCTTGGACCAAGTGAATACAATATTGAAAAGAGAGGTTAGTAGTAAGAGAAACGCAAATAACTGTATGAGAAGATGTATGGATGTGAAGGAGTCGAAAGAAGTATGTCGTGATAAGAATGTTTGGTTTTATGTCATCTCTGCCTTCCCCAACTAGGAAATGCCATGATGGTATGCATGTAGTAATTTTTATTTGTAGTAAAATGTAAATTGAAAAAAAATTATATTTTCTATTTTTCTAAATAAAATCCACTTAGAAAAATTCACTATTGGAAGAGATTGACGAAAAGTTAAAATGGTAAATGGTTTAGTGATTCAAAGTTTTTAAAACGTAGCTTTTTTTATAAACTACAAAACATTACATTTTACCGCAATCCCTTTCAAAAAAGGGAAAATTGGTGCAACATAACTATGTAATAAAATAAGTTTGCCTTCATAAAAGACTAACACACATTTCCCAAAAATGGGGGAAAATATGTGGATACAGTTTTATCGAGGATATTAGAATATTTATCGAGAAATTTCCATGTTATTCCGATAATTACATTAACCACCGCAAAATGTGTTTCTACCTACATCCCAAAGCTTCATTCCGCCCGAGAGATCCTTGATATAGGACGTAGAAACTACATTATAGTAACGGTGATTGATTTGTTTTATAATACAACCTTTTTTTGTACAAAGTACAACTAGCGGGCTTATTTTCCCGTGGTATATATCTTCTAACCGGCTTGAAATTGAGTGAAAACCAGACTGGAATCCTTCTTAAAATATAATGTATTCGAACAACAATTTAATTCCTAACCCCCCCGATTAAAAGACAGGCGTCATACCGACGAGTCCATGGATAAGTATTATGTTGATATTGCACTAAAAAGGTATTACTTGTTAAACATTGAAATTTATTTTAACACATTTAAGGAAAACAATGTTTTTGTTAATTCATGAGATTTTAATTCACAGCTACTAGATACACTTTCACCGTATTTTAACGTTCGTTATTGTTTGAAATTCACTGCTTCTTGATACAATTTCATTATATTTCAATGTTCGTTAACATTTCATTATTTAAAGTTCACAGCTTGTAGATACATCACTATATTTTAATGCTCGTTAGTGTTTTATTAAAGTATCAAAGGAGCAATCCATATATCTAATATAAGTGATCGCTACATGGTAATAAACCGACAAAGTTTTGCTGTAAATAACGAAAATGACAAATCTATTTGATGTTAATTCTTAGGACAATTTTATATACCACCGTTGAGAGAGCGAACTTTCCTCATAGGCGCTCCAGCTTGGGACTCGAACCCATCACCATTCAACAAATCAGATCTGGCAGCTATAGCAGGGCCCGAGCAAATCATGCATTTTTTTATGTACAGTACAATCTTGTGGGGTTTTTGCCATGTGGGAACCTCCCCCAACCAAGCGGAACGATGTTTATGAGGCCTTAAGTGAAAACCAGACTAAAAACCTTTTTTTTAATTTGGGTTCCAGCAGAAATCGAACCTGCAGCCTCCGGGTCCGAAGACAGTCTTACCAAATAAGCCACGAAGGTCGTTAAAATATATATTTTTCAAAAATATTTTATATACGAGTTCATACTTTAAAGAACTGATAGTAAGTGCTTGCTTATTATATATTTTTTTAATATTACTATTATTTTTTGGTATCTATCATTTTCCTTGCGATTAATGTTAAGAATGAAATCCTCGCGGGCTGCCAATTTTTTAAATTTCTTTATAATATGCTTATGGTTTTGGAACTTTCAATATTTTGATTTAGAGGTATTGCACTAAATCACATAAGAAATGTTTATGATTTCAAGTTTTGATTTTTCTCTAGGAAGAATAAAATTGTGTTGCTTAATTTCAACCCCGCATAAAAAAAAAACATAAAGTTTTGCACACCAAAGCTACGTTCAGAAGTGGAATTGGTCCATGAGTGTACATTTTGTAGTTATTTATTAATTAATTTATTTAACCCTTCATTACACAAACCATCTGGTGGACTTATTGCCTGGCGGCAATCTCTTCTAAACAACCAGATACAAACAAATAAAGAAAGTTATATGGTCAAAAAAAATATTTAAATGATTATTTATCTTTACGAAATTTATAAACATATACATAATAGTTAAAATGAAATATTACCAATCAAAGGAAATAGAAGGGATGGTGGAGAAATAATATAAATCAGGAATGAAACACGTTACAATACTTAACGAAGATACTTTTAAAATAGTTTGTGTGATTATTCAAGTTCAGTTTAAACAATTCCGTGTTCAAACCATAAAATTAAACATCACATTTACCACTAAATTTAGGTAAATGTGCTAATATAGAATGTTGAAAGGTATTGTATGATCATTATCACGTTAACGTTGTATACAGCACCACTATGCTGATTTGTTGTCATGTGGCAATGTTTCATAACCAATCAGAAAAGTGTTAAATAAGGCTTAAGTGGAAACCAAACTGGAACTTTTATTAAAAAAAGAGAGTGTCAATAGAAATCGAGCCCGTATTTCACAGGCAAACAAATCTCTTATCAACTAAACTACGGAGGTCATCGAAGGTATACTCACACAAACATATATGAAACTTTTATAAATCTTTCAAAGACATTTTTTATGATTTCTGACGTAAATAGGTCAAATTGGTTTTATATAGGTTTTCAAAAACCTTGAGAAGTAAGCTACATAAAATTCAAATCCATTTTTGTACTATTTTTACAACTTTATTTATTTCATTAATCACTTTAAGTATCCTATAACAAAAAAAAAATTGAAAAAAAAAACTAAATTTCATATCGCTTTTATGAAAAAAAAAAGACTGAATTAACTGTAAATTGAACCCATGGATCTAAAATGGGAATATAACACGCTACCTACCAGACAACTGGCGCCCAAATAATATAATTCTGTAGAATAATTGACCTTCAATACGTTTCAGAAATAAACAAGTCCTTGTAAATCGATGTCATTTAATAAATTATTTGGACAAGAAAAATATAGAAATCACAGTACTACTACGAAAAATACAAATAAGTGTTATTAATTTCGACAAATGGTTTGCGGTGAAATAATAAGCGTAAATCGAATATGTTTTCAGCTTATATTATATTCTCTACAATGTTTTATATTTGAAATTTATCTTTTACAGGACGTAAAAATCTTTTGACCATCTCTGAGCATTTTCAAATATCATCCATTAACCTTTATGATCAAGTCACGTTAGGGATGGACACGCGAAGCAGGAACGCCTCTTTACGAGTATAGGGCAGGGCATTCCAACGTGTGTTCTGCAGAATTCTGGAGTTGAAATTTGAGGTTCCACAAAATAAATTATTTTAAATCTCTTATTGATAATATGTGGCCTAGAAAATAGTTTCTCGTATAGATGTTGTTAAAATTATTTCTCGTATAGATGTTGTTAAAATAAAACATTCGCAGAGAACTACATTCCATCCAGTTTAAATTTAGATTCATTTAAAAGAACGTATTTTATCAACAATTTCTTTACGAAATTGATGGAGCGGGGTTTAACGTAATTTTGAAGATGGAACGAGTGTTTTCGGTATTTGATGTTTTTTAACGATCGCGATGGAAAAAATGCGACTCAAACCAAAAAAATATATTATAGTATGGCAACTACCGAGTAAGCAATCGTGTGTGTCAAGTGTGTTCGCGAGCATTGGGTGCAATTTTGAGTTAGAAGTCGACCTTAAAATACGAAATTATGCTACAGACAGCAAAATTACTTGAAATTTGTATAAAAAAATAATTTGATATTCCCGTACGGTGTATTGCAGTATTTAATCACTAGACGCATACTCATTTTACGTAGAAATTTAACGACGTTTTATGCATAAATAACCTCTAATAAAAACTTAGGATTTGTGATATTTATGTACTTTTCAATATATGGTGCCTACCAATACCCAAAATATACAATCCATAATATAAAACAACCTAATACAATTTAAAACATAAAAAAAGCTCTTTTAAGGAGATATTATAGAAAATACTAAAAAATTTTATTTATACTTAGATTAATAAACAATAAAATAGCAGCGCTTAGTCAAAACCTTTGATCAAATGCTGGAGAAGAACCCTCTTGACTGAACAACATCTACATTGAAAATATCTTTACTCAATTATTGGTTTTTCACGATTGATGAATTACAACGTGAAACTGTAGTAAATACATTGCTATGGGCATATTTGGATTGTTCAAGATTACGTGTATTTGTAGAAGGAGTGTACAAACCAATTTGAAGCGTTATGTCAACGATATTATAAAACACTTTATAAAGAAACAGAAAATAAGTATAATTCTTTATTTATACAGTTTAAGAAGGCGGGTTTAAATCAATAAAATACCGTAGTCAAGCATGTTAGGTGGGATGCTGAGACGAAAATTCATTTATTTCAGAAATTTATTCTGAAGCCTTTTAATTGAGCTGGAGTATAAAATATAGTGAGTACAGTGATAAGATAATGAGTTTATAGTAAGGGAAGGAATGTATTAGATAATGAGTATATAATAAGGGAAGGAATGTATTAGATAATGAGTACATAATAAGGGAAGGAATGTATTAGATAATGAGTACATAATAAGGGAAGGAATGTATTAGATAATGAGTATTTAATAAGGGAAGGAATTTATTAGATAATGAGTACATAATAAAACATAAATTACTATTTTAAATAATTCAATGTGACAGTAAATGAGACGCATGTACACAAAAGCTCGGCACCGATCACTAATGTACCAAATGTGTTGAAACAATGCGCGAAAGTGGAATGGGAACATATGTACTATATACATACTCGTATATTGATGTTTATGAGGTGGATCGCCGCGCGGTAACGCGTTGGACTTTCGTGCGGAAGATCAAATCCCGCGCTGTCATCACGAATGACATTATTTCCGCCTAGTATTCGGGGGAGTGTAAGGATACCTATGACTTCAATCGCATCTATATTTATAAAAAAGGAAAAAAAAACATGCATGTGTGATCTGATCGTCTCAATTTAGGTGTGCTATCTGATCCAGTACACCGGTGTGATCGGTTTGCTGATGTGCAACAGTTCACTGACTTAAAGAGGAGAAACAAATAAATAAACAAAAACTCCACGGCCCAGCTTCATTTTACAACTTAATTAATGTTGGAATGGCAAGGGGATCCTCGAGTACGAGGTCCAGTAACGACGACGACATACTCGTGCATGAGGAATTAAAAGTAAACTTTGAATGAAAAACATAAATTGAATCCCTTATATCAATGATCAGTTTGAATTCATATTTTTTTTTGCATTTCAATTATACGTGCGTTTTTTTATTTAACATACATTATTTTTGAGTTTTTAAATATTTCTCGATAGGTTACTAAACCAAGCATTTCATATTAAAGTAAAAAGCAATCACTGACAATCGAAAATGTTGGCTGTGCAAATATTAGTTTACTGTATGAAAGCGCACATATTGGTTTACTGTATAGAAGCGCATATATTTTTGATAGATCTTTTGTTTCAACGGTAAAAGAATATCCAATTTTGTAAGATGATCGGCAGATTCAATCCGCTACGCTACAGTCTATTCTTGGGAAATTTATAAAGTGCTTTTTTCGCTACATAATGCTATAGGAATATATTTTTTACGGTCAATTTCGACCATATAATTTTTTAACAAATAACATTTAAAATTCAAAGTAAGCCAGAGTATAGACACATAAGATGTTAGAATAAATATATAAAAATAAAAGCACTAATACGATTCCTACAATTTGCAATTAAAGGAATAACATACAAACATTATGTACACCATAAGTCAGGAAACAGATGTCAAAGTGTCGTATGCCGTTCAAGATAAAAAAAGTACCACATAATAACACATTTCAAGGAATATGCTTATATACCTCAACATAAACTATAGCTTTTACATTAAACATATTCGCAATAATAGGAAATAAACCTAGATTTAAAAACAAATATATTTATTATCCACTGAGTTACATAATAATTATGCAGAAGACGCGTTGAGAACCAAAAAATAACATTTAAGTTTCAAAGAAAAAAATCAAAATACGAATAATAGGTTTCATTTTAAAAATATTTCTTTACATTCAATGGCCCCTGAGAAACCAAGCCATACATAAAAAATAACTCCTGCGCAACTTAGCACTTTTTATAGACAACTCCCCGTAGCCTGTTTGTCCAATGACAAAAAACGCTTGTGTCCGATCCAAGGGATACGGTTTTGATTCCTGTGGGTATCTAATATATTTAAAAAAGAGCTCCAGTCAGGTTTTCATTAAAACCCTTTTAAATATATTTATAGTTGATAAAAAAATTGCCACATGGCATAACATCCACCAGTTTATAATTAAAGTGTAATATAACTCTCACTTGAGCTTGTTTGGATATATATTAAGATTATTATCACAAAACTTCCAAATAAATTATCTTTTCTGGACCAGATGTGAGGGGTCTAGTTGAAAAAATCAGAAAGGATTGATGGAGAGAAGCTCTGTTAGAAAAATATGAAACTGACATGATAATGAGCGTGGGATAGAAGCGTGTGGTGGTCCATAATCTAGACCATTTGGCACTTGTTCGTATACTCTTAGTACAAGCGGAATAAAGAGAGGCCTCTCTGATTATAAATAACATTATAAAATAATTTTGCGCCAAATTCGTCAGTGTAAACGGAACACATAAACTAATGATCAATCGCAGGAACTCTCCTCATGGGGGAATAAATTAAACAATTAAACTCCGCTACATTATTGCAACCAATCAACCGGAGACTCGTAAATTATCAATCCTTTACTAAGCATATGGGATGGGGTGTGCATTTAATTTTACATTGACTTTTATTCAAACCTTTAAACCGAAAAAAGTAAATATTTTTAAGTTAAGTATTTAAAAAACAATAAACAAAAGCATTTGATTATTTAGGAGATAGTTTTAATTTCTAAACTTTATGAAGCTTTTATTTATTTTCACGTTTTATTGAGTCCTTGTTTATTTATTAATGTATTTTGGATCTTCTACTTTATTATATAAAACTATGAACATTACAATCAGTTAAATTTAGTAATGAGCATTTAACCTAACGTTTATATTATTTTTCTCTTAGAATAAATTACTATTTCTATCATGATAAAACAATATCTCGTATCCCACAAAAAATCGATACTCACTTATTTTCATACTTATGGCAGTAATATGTACCTTATTGTATTTACAGCCGGTGGTGTTCAATTTTTTTCGTATTTTGTAAAATCAAGGCTACATGAGATACGAGGTATTGTTTTACCATTATTGTTATGTATACATTAGTATAAAAATCTTAAGCATCTCGGTCCTGAAAAACTATTAACTACCAGGCTTTTCCGTCTCCTCAACCTCACACCATTGGATTAGAAGGGTGGTTGTGAACATATGATTATATTCCTAGTACAACTCTTATGCTGTGTGTAGTTTAAGGTTGATATAATAATGACGTGAAACAAATCTTGCTAAGTTCGGGCGTTGATAAAGTACAAATATTGATGATTATTTCAAAACCTCAGTATAAATGTGCTTTACTTCTTGGTATCCAAGTGGTGAGCCCTGGGCAATGTGGTGCTAAATATTTGTTTTTAGAAAAAAACATACTGTCGCAGATCTATGGTCTACTGTACAATGCGTCGTTACATAGAAAATCTTTAGCTGAGGGAGTCAATCCTTAGAGAACATGTTTGCTATGCACTATTAAAAAAATGAAATTGGTTAACATCGCTTCAGTAAAAACTTATTTCGCTAAATATATAAACCCTTTGTAAAAAATAAAAAATGGAGCTCTAAAAATAAACCTCAAGGGGTAGTTTCAATACAAATTATTTGATATTGAATTTTCAGGTTCTTGATTTTTTCTTCTTAATACGATTTTTCGTTTGGATATATTATGACGAATATTATTTGTCAGATGTTTTATTCCAATTTTTTTGTTGAAATTTTTTTGTTATATTTTGATCTCCTTTGTAAAATCATGGCTTGTGTTGCATTGCACCATTTTGTAATCTGTCTGGAGTAAAAATATAATAATTATTATCGCATTTTAAAAATGACGTTTTATAATTTTAAAATAAAAAATAATTATCATGTAGATTAAAAAAGAAAACATGTAACAATTGATAATCATATGAATAAGTTATGAGATTTTATTCTGATCTAGAGTTAAAAAAGTATGATTACATTTTTTTTTCCACGTAATAAAATAGAAATGTACTAAAAATTATTAATCACTTAAAGTGGGATCGCCATAAGGTATCAAAAATTCAATTATCATGATGGAACGCCTTCGTTGGAAACTCGTTATTTGAAGTTCCCGGTATTATTAATAAGAACTAAGTTTCAACGCCCACAGGCTGGAAATTTACCTGAAAATTTATTGAAAATGGATACGGCAACCTCTATTTCGAAAGTTTGTTTCTATTTTTGCAGATAATATTTTCATTTGAGTAAAAAAATAAAGATTTTTAGTAAACATTAAATAAATTGTAAATACAAATAAAAACCACTTTATTCTCTTTGGTTTGAAATTCGGTCAAGGAAAGTCTGTAAAAATCGGTCAATATTTCTAGCACAAAATCCCATGAATCAGACTATCAAAGAAACATTAATCATAATATATAGTAGATGTCCAAAAGATAGTTGAATACTTCTTAAAAGATTCATACGTGTGTGTCAAGTGGCATTTTTCATAAGATTTGAGAATAAATTCAACTTCAATTTGTTGTGTACATGTCCTGTGGCATTATACACAAGATTTAAAAATGACACACGATTAAATTGACTCATTAAGAAGTGTATTGTTACAATTGAAAAAAAAATGACAGTAATGTTTAATCTGTGTTCGCGAAAAATAAACAACAATAAACTCGTACTTTAATATATTGATACAATTTTAACAAGTTGTTCATGTTGAGAAAATAGACAAAAAATTTATTAAAAAAACCTTTACTGCCAAACACAATGCAGAAGTTAAATTTGGTCAAATAAAAACATCTGCGCCGGAAACTCAAAAGGTATACGTCAAGGATATATCCTATCACTACTTTCATTTAATCTTTATTTGGATAATATTTTATAAAATTCCATTATTATTCAATGAAAGGGAATAAAAGTAAAGGTGTTTATCAATTTAATAAATTATGCTGATGATATAGTGATCATGGTGGATAATCTGGATGACATTAAGTTTTCACTGAACATTCGAGTGATACACAGCAGGTGTCGAGCAAGGACTAAATAATTATGTCCAAAAAAATAAATTTACGTTTGTAAGTAACGGTCTAATTATGGTGTATCCCTGGTGGCTGACCGAGCAACCTGTAGATCAAGTCAACAGTTTTAAACATTTAGAAAGCAGAATTACTTGTGACCTTGACCCAGTTAGATTTAACACGTGGAAGATTTCTCAAGAAAAGATTAGTTTTCTACAATGATAGCTTGAATCTTAAACTTTGGCAACTAGTAATTAAGTATTACATATGGTCCATACTATTTAATTGTGTCGAGACATAGATCACGAAGACCTGATTGCCAAATGAGTTGAGCATTTGAGATATGATTCATCGGAGAATATTCAGAATATCATGTTATCATCATATCTCCATCATCGAGGTATTAGATTGACAGCTCTTAAATATCATAAAGTGACTAAATATTGCCTATGTGGGTCATGCATTGAAATGAGGAAAATAACACTTCCTAAAATTGATATTGATGGACAAATTGAAGATCAACGTGGGATCGGTAGAAGATGCCTATTATGGTTACGCAATATTCGCGAATGGACAAGTAACAAAATAGTAGAGGAGCTGTTTTGTGCCAAATGTTCGTCAACTTCAGGGAAATCGGACACGGTATATGAGAAAGAAGAATATACTCCATTGACACATTTCAATACCTATACTTATATATCTCAACATATATTCTCTCTTCTTCTTCCCAGATTTAAAACTCTTTTTACATTAAAAAAAATAATGATGTGTATAAAGACTTGATTGAGAAAAATGTATACTTTTTATTCATAAGACTATAAAATAACATATGTACTGTACAAGTATGCAGGAGAAGCGATGATATAAAAAAAAACTATATGGATTCAAAGAACAAATTCTAATTAACAAATTCAAAAAACAAATTCTAATAAGGTCAATTTTAAAAGTATTTAATTTCCAATATTTACAAATAAAGAAACAAATAAAATACCTCACGAGGAACTCAGAATAGAAATATAAGGAACACTTTCCGTGGCCAAAAGACACCTATCTTTTAAACAGAGGGCTACGGGTTTGATTCTCGTTCAAATTCAATCTACTCGTATTTTAAAAAAATCCACTAAGGTTTTCATTACAGGACTCTTTAACATATTTCTGGATAGTTGGAAGAGATTATCACATGTCAATAAACTCTAAAAACGAAAATGAAATTTAGTACAACGATTCCGCCAGGTTTTACTGTATGTAATGAAAGTGTAATATACCACAGGAATAAATATATAAACAATCAATCAAATCTTTGTAATGTTGTTTAAAAAATTGTGATATTTTATTAAAATATCCTTCATTTAGGGCTGAATCATAATGATAAGCGAAATCGCTAAATCCATTAAGGATATATTTTTTTTATTTTTCTCATTTACAACCAAAATAAGCTTTATTTAATTTTGTCAAAGTAAAAAGAAAGTAATATTTGTTTTCGTCGTGGTGCAATTAGCCCGATGAATTTTGTTAAAATGGATGCTGAATTATCCTCAAAACAAAACGAAAATCGGGAGGACGTTTTAGTAGCAGGATTAAGTCCCTCCCAAGCGAGACTTTAAGTGATTCAGCATGGTGATTAATCGAATATTGTTTTCAGAGTGGAATCGTTCAAAATATGAATTCATTGTAAATTAAAGGATTTAATTGGCGTAGTATAACATCCATTCTTCATTGTGGTAGTGCCCTTTAACAATACCCAATTCGTAAAATAATCTATGAGCTTAACATTTCAAAATGCATTATTATAAATTTATTAATAAGAATTATATATTTTTTAAATTTCTCATTTCTAAGGATCAATATTTTAAAGGTACATCTTTATTAAAGTGATTTTTTTATGAAAATGAGTAATCACTAATTGAAATCTTATATAATTGATTTTAGTCAAAGGTTCACGTTGCGTGAATTATTCAATGAATTGGTCTGCTTGTGAAGCAGTGTTTAGACAGTAATCTGGAGGCTTTCAGAAGTTAATTATAAACTATTTTCAATTCGATAATTTGTGAAGGAAGGCACGGGCTAGTTTAATGTCATTAAATTTTGCCGAAATCATCAATACGTAGTGTAAAGAATTATAAAGTAATGCTAGCGTTATTGCAAATCTTTCGAAGTTTAATGCATTATTTGTACAAAAGGTCAATTTATATAATATAAAAATCAAATCCCAAAGTATTTTTTTTATATCTGGATATAACTTGCTCATGGACGGTGGTTTTCGATATTTTCCCCATCTCAGCAATTTCTCGTGTCGTAGAACGTTGGTCATTCTCGATTAAAGCTTTGATTCGGTTGTCATCAATGTGAATTGGTTTTCAGAGCGGACTCTATCTTCGAGTGTCGTACTACCATTACGGAATTTTTCAAACCAGCCTACTGAACTGTTGCTATACACATTTTTTTTAGTTTGTGTCAAACACTGTAAAAAAACTTTTTTTTCTTGTTAACGCAAAAAAAACACTCCAACAATGTGGGTAAATAATACCCGAATAAATGCGCTTTTGAATGAAGTAGGCAACGAACATTTTGCTCAAATGACAGATATTCGAGAAATACGAAACTATTTTCCTGGCAAGCTTTTATTTTAAATCCTTATTTTGACATAGCTTGTGCTATCCGAAAAAAACCGACGGGTATAACGTGGTTCTGAACGTACAAGAGAATATACATATTTTCCTTCCTGGCTGCCATTTTTAACATTTTACAATTCAAAACGGTTTCGAGTTTTCAACACCAGTTCTTAAATACATATCATATGTTTTTTTTAAAAGCCAAGAAATTTTGATAACTGTATAATTGTAGGCAGCATTGCCAGCATACCATATATGACCAAGTAAGGGATTTGCCACTAAATGTGTAGCGGTTTTGATCTCATTTTTAACTAAGCTCATCTGCATTTATGAAAAGGTTCTTTCAGAGAACACGTGGCACAATATCGTCGTATAAAACAGTCTTATTTTAAATTCATATTTATAAAGATTCTCTATTGAATCAATGAAATTATATAATATAAAGAGAAATGTTTATCACGTATGCCTAGAGATTTTAAAATTAAGAACACAGTTTTTTTAAAGGAAATAAGTAGTTGTTATTTCTTTTATTTATAATATTTGTGGTTTCTAGACAGTATAAGTTAAAAGCCTATGGTATGTTTTATATCAATTTATTTTAATTGTAGGTATTTCTGAAAAGCAACATATGTTTCTAAGAAAATGTGAGAGTTGTGTCCTAGTTCTGCAAATCTTTAAAAAGTTCAAATTGTTTTGACTGTATGTTTCTTTTTTATATTAGAAAAGTTTGAATTATGCTTGCTATTATAATGTGATACCTTTGAAATACTGGTATTTAAAAAAAAGATACTAAATTTATATACATGATATCAAATTTAAGATTTTGGTCCCTTGATTTCGATTAGGATTGTAAACAACTGTATATTTTTTCATTAAAGGCACTTTGTCGACACCTTGAGATATAATTTAAAGGTTGTATTGTGTTTCACTTTTGTTTTATACAGTACATACTAGCGAGTTTACTGTCGTGTATTAATCTTTGTTTATTAATGTTAAGTAAACACCAGCCTTTTTAAAAACATTTTTTTAAAATTTGTGCATCAACGGGAATCAAATTTATATCCTCTAAACTAGAAGATAGGCATTTTACCAACTAGGGCAATGGGTTTATAAACATTACAACGTTTTTAATGATAGTTTATGTTAGGAAAAAAATGATACATTTTTATGAAAATTTGAACATTTTCGACATCTACCACCATTTTCATTTACCATTTTCGACCACTTCGGAATATGAATTATTTGAATGAATCGGTATATTGGTTAAATATATTCGAGGTTATGTGTAAAGTTTTTGATATTAACACATTATAAATAACATTAACCACATTTTTAATATAACGAAAAACGTATACGATTCAATTAACTCATATTAAACAAATTATGAAAAATTCAGGTGAAAATATCAGAAAAATTAATAAATATCATACAAATAATTTTATGAAAAAAGAATTCGTGTTGCAGTTATATAAAAATCGTCTTTAATATAACATACCAAATGACTTTCTTCTTTGAAAACATTGAAAAAAGGTCTCCGTTTTATAATGTTTTAATCATATTTGATTCCGCACGATTTTTTTCTTGATATTTTCAATTCTGTTTATAATAAACTCTAGAAACAATAGCTAGGGGTGACGAATGGCACCCTTTGGGGGTGGTATCTGTGGAGTATTCTTCGCAGAAAGCGAAGTTTATAAGATAAACGGAAGGGAAGACAAAGTGAGAAACTTGCGGGTTCGGATGGGAAAATTTGTCAATGACGTTCGTTTTAACGAAGCACGAACTACCCTAATGTAGCGCTTCTTTCTGAGGCGACAAATTAAACTTTGAGAATGTGGTAAACTTTTGCTAAAAAGCAAAGTTATTTTATTTTTAAAGTATCTTGACAAAAACAACTAATAAAAAGGTAGGAAGAGGCAAACGTAAACAAAATGCTTATGATACTGTCTGTCAAATATCAGAATATTAAAATAGAAACATAAAGTAATTTGTTTAATAGAAATTGAAAATTATGCATGGTAATTTTTCATTAAATTTAAAATTTAAACCATATAAAAATTGACAGGATATTTTAATTTTGTTAAATAGAAAATTATGCAAAACAACTGGTTATTTTATTAAATGAAAAATTAAAGTTCAGTTTACTGAAACATAACTCAACATAAAAATATGTGTTTCAAATAAATTAAGATAATTCAGCCAAATATCACTTGACATGGACAGTTAGGTTTTAATCCACGAATCAGCTAAGCCTGTTATTTATAACTAATTTCTAGCCTTAAAATATTGTGGTTTATATTCAGAGTCGGACTTCACACGCTCCAAAACTTTCAAGTGAGCCTAGGAAACCACGTGATTTCCTGATTAGAGGAACCGATTACAAATTTATACAATATCAAACTTGAAATACCATGTTTCGTCAGACAATTAATCCAGGTCTAGATTTAATTTTTGAAAAAAGCATGCTGAATACTATAATTTTTTTTTCAAGTTACACAAACGCTAAGCTGTGAAAATAAATTAAACTTTAAAATAATATGGATTTCATATTTTGCTTCTAGAACTCTTAACATAACAATAAATTACTCTGTTATTATATTTTATCACCCTGATACGCGTTTCTGCCTCCTATCACGAGGATCTCTTCAAGAGAAATTAAAGCATTACGTTTAAAAATACTCTCGGGATAGGGGGAAGAAACACGCGATAAAGTGTAATTAGCCAAAATTAATGTCCCTTTTATTATTTAAAATTGGAATTCACAAGCTAAAACCGAAATCTTTTACATTTTTTCTTATAATTTAAATCATTAAATTTATCAATAATTCAATTAAATTAATATACTTATTAAATAACAATTTCCATTGTCCCTCTGGTAAGTTGCCAGTGATGCAGCCCTGAGATTATGAGTTTGATTCCCATTGGTACCATTAAGAAAGAAATTACATTTAGTCTGAATTTCTCTTCCAGCTTCTTAATCACCTTTATGTTTGGCTGGAAGATACTGTCACATCACAATAAATTCACTAAGTTGTAAGAATATTTTAAGAAATTTAATTTTAATATCTGTCGGAGTTATTCAGGACTAATATGGAGACATTTATAATTTTACAAATAAATTTAGGGATTTTTCCTAAACAAAAGAAACGTATTCCAGAGAATTAAACAAATACTTTAAAGTATTTATTGTGTCTTGACTCGATTGCTGTAATGGAGAGTATATTAAAGTTTCTTAGATATTGTTTGTTTGGTTATAAAGAAACTTTGAAACGTTGAAATTATTCATTCGGTCAAACAACTCGACTTATAGGAATCTACATTGATTGATGTAAATATGCTCTTCTTATGGAGAGCGCGCGGTTTACAAATTTGACTATTTAGTTTATTCACAAAGAAAGTTCTTTTACTACCCTAAAATAACTATGTTTTAGTCACTCCTTAAATAGCCTCGAAAAAAGCGACAAAAACATGTCTTGTGAAAATTTGAAGGAATTGCAATTATAACGTTAATTAAAGTTAAGCTTCTCAATGCTTGTACCCAAGCCAATGCCCAAATAATATCTTTTTTTGTTGAATTTAAGTATTTTAAATACTTTCCAAACTAGTGTTAAGAACATACATGACTGAATAATTTCAAATATTCATCTCCTTTAATAGAACAAAAATCAAATCGAGGTATGCTTGACGTTGAATTTAATTGTGCAGACATTTTATTGTAATTATGTATTTTGGGCAATCGAATCGATCCCATTATTAATCACAAACGTAAAGCAACAAGATAACACATAAACAAACTTATTTTTTTCTGAATTATTAAAATACATCTCTTAAAAGTTTGTTGAATCCTAGATTCTTCGTGAGTCTTTGTAAAAAAAATGTAAATCAGCAGTTTAAGAAAGTTATTGTAAAGGAAGCTACTTTATGTAGTAAGAATCAATATATTTAGTGTCCCGTGTCTAATATTTACGGAAGAAGAAAAAAAGTTCACTCTATCGGTGTTTAACTTTTTTTAGAATTATGGGAAAATAAAAATAAACGAGTCGAAGCTAGGTTTTAGTTATGTTTCAAAATAAACTTTTCCATGTATAAAGTTTATGCCGCGCAATTTTATCAAATGGACATTGCCAGGATACCTCCACAAAGACTTAAAGTTGCTCGATGGATCCAAGGCAATAAAAGTAGCTTTTGTTATGTAAGTCTACTTACTCCTGACCTACATAATCTCCGGAGGATAAACCACGACAAAAGCGTGAAAGCAAGACGAGGAAAATTGTGAAAGGAGATTTTCAAAAGGACTCCAGTTCTGTATTGTTAACAACGTTTAAGAATTTCAGTATATACTGAAATATATGAAGAATTTATAATGTTATTGGCATAGTTAAATTGTAAGACATCATGAAAATAAAATGTAACTGTTAAATTAAATCCCTTTAATCATTTATCTCTTCTTAATTATTTTTTCCTCCATTTGATTGCTCAAATAAGTATGGAATATATTGTTTGATGACAATACATCTTTGTAATAAATTTAAAATAACATTTTGTGTATTTGATAAACGTGGTTTTGGTGTACTAAGAAGTATTACTCAAATTAAATTTGCTTTGTCTTACAATAATGGAATTGTCGAGGATGACATTTGTCACAGTTATAGATTAACAAATGTTTGTTTTGCAGTACAATTAATATTCAGCGCTTGTCCTCATTCGACAATAAATGAAGGCTGAAGGTATTTAATTGTTTTGATGTAGAGCTTTCTTTTTTCTTAAATAATTGTTTCCCTTTTATACTCCTTTGTATATTTTACCTCGGAAAATATTATATAAGGTTTTTTAAAATTATCTTAAGGGAATACGGAGACACATGTTTTGAACACAATGCCATTTGGAGAAGGGTAAGTCACGAGGAAAAGATCAGTAATTTTACATGGAAGCAATCATAGAACATTGCATAAAAGTTCTTAAATGTCAATTTTTACTTAAAATGAAAAAATATTCTTAATTATGTATGTATATCTGTTTGTTTTAATTTTCCATTTATCATCAAAATTGAGTTTTATTTACGTATAAATATATCCGAATATATTGGCATTCTTTGTCAGGATAGACAGAGAGCAAAGTGCGCCAGACTTTCCTAGCTCCACAATTTTGTACATCCATGTACATTTTTATACAATTCCTACGATTTCTCTGACTTTCTTAACGAAACCTTCTTTCAACATATCGTTCGCTTGATCCAGTCATACTTTTTTTGGTCTTCTTCTGCAGCGCTTTCTACTTACATTTGTACTACGTAATTGTTTTGTTAAACTTTCGTCATTCATGAGTATACACGAATAAATCCTTTCAGTGTTACACAACACATCAGCCTTAAGGTCACATTCATCCCTAATCACTTTATTCATTGTTCGGTCATACATTTATGCACGCATTTTTGCAGCATTTGTTTGGCTCCTAACAGTTCTTTTTATGTCCCCGTTATATTTCAATATGTCAAAGTTAGTAAAAAAATGTTGTTTTGGATCATCCTAGCAGATCCTATCTAGTACAATTTAATAAATATATATAATTTACTGTCACATGGACTTTCTTTTTTTCGGTACACGCTGTTTAATATAATCTAAGAAAATACTACTACAATAGTAGAATTCTTCAACTTGCTCCCATTCTCATTTCTATGTGTGTATACGATTAAGAAAATTATTTTTACACAAACTATGAATCAACCAAAAAGAAGAAAATAAACAATAAAACGCCTGCGTCAATCCTGGAGACTTCGGGGTGTTTTGCTAGTCGAAAAGAGTTCAAACATAATTCTCTTAATGGTTTTAAACGTAGGCAAAACTGTTTATAATTGAATTAAAGGTTTCAACCAAAAATCTCTCTACACATATATGCTATGTTGAAGTCATGGTAGACAAAGCTCTTCCCATTTACCATACAAAATTAAATGAGGGAGGTTCACGGATTCAGTTATTCTTCAAATTATGCATTGTATTACACCATCGTTGTAAATAGTTTTGCAGGCTTAAACCTTGCAGCCTTATTGATATGTACCAATATCTTTCAACTTAGTTGTTAAACAGGCCTTAAGTGAAAATCAGACAAAAGTCTTTTTAATAAATTTTAGTTCCAATTGAAATTGAGCTCCCGGGCTGGGAGATAAGCGACATAACAACTATACTACTTGTGTTATGTTTATCATTATGGTTCATTCTTAATAAAACAACAAAAAAAACAAAATGTTGTCAATATTGATATATTTAAACCATTGTTGTTTGAAACGTGGCCATACTGGCGTTATTGTTACGATGGTTTGTAATTGATTTAAGTCCCAAAATGGAGTGTGTCAATTGTATATTTCAAATCTGTGTCTAAAATGTGTTTCTTCCAAGGATAATAAATTTTATCTTCGTCCAATTATTGGATTATTTCGAATCAATCCTATACGAGCATGGCGGGGCATTACGACAAGATTTTTGCCATTGCTGGTCATGTGGCGTGGTATGGTCTGCCTCTAAGTCATAGGGATTTGGGTGGCATGTGCAGCATAATGAATCGATTTAAGAGAACCTTTTTGGGTGGTTTTATCAATATTAATGATTGTATATGAACATTACACACAAACTCTACAAAATACCTAAAGGCGAATGTGCTTTTATCTTATATCGGAAAATTAACAAAGGTTTCTATATAGTTCGTCTTTTTTGGTATTTTTTTCTAAATATGTGCACATAGTAGGGTAGTATCTTATCTAAAAGCTGCAACCACCACCTTCCTACAATTATACTCAACTTATATATATTTTGTAATATTTTTTATGTCAATAATAGTGAGTTCGAAGAGTTTCTAAACAGCGTTATATATTTTTTATTATTATTATAAAAACATCTACAGATTAAAATGTACAAAAAAAGAACAGTGATCTGGGAAAGTCTACAAACAATCGCTGTTTGAGCATGGTGTAGGTTTGTGTATGTTCGACGAGATCTTAAAGGGTGGCAGTACAGTTAACAATGTTATATAAATATGACATAACGTGAACTTTGCATCGATTTCAACAATCCCTCTCGCCCAACGAAAGTTATCGATATAAATGGATGTTCAATATCAGTGGAATTATGGTGTGTCAACGAATGCGGAAGGTTTTAATTTTTTTTCAGTGTTAATTTACTGTAACGACGTATCAAACCTGAGATTTTAATGGCAAACACATCAAAATTAAAAATAAATATTTTAAGTGTTTTACGGAAATAAAATAATATTGAGTAATTACCGTAATCCGCATTTATATATTTTGTAAAAATCACAAAAAACTTATCAAGGGAAGACGAACTACAAAGAAACTTTGTAGATTTTCCGATACATGTGTTAGACTATAGAAGCCTGAACAACTATAGCCTATTTGCCTATTGAAAGTAAGTTTGGTATCAAGATAATCACCAAAGAATTTGATGCTTTCTTTTGTAAAAACACTAACGCTTAAGACCGATAACGCATCTCTATCTAGAAGACTTACCTACGTGGTGAAGCCATACCCAGAAAATATATTTTACTTGGATTTAGTTTCAATTTATTTCTAGACATTCGATTTGAGACTTTAAAGACGCAATTATTATAGAAGTATCCTGTTTTAGGATCTCTTTGAATCTTGTATCACATAAATTAAAAACAATGTATCATCGGCTTTAACCAGAGAATGGAGCCTATAAGTTTACGAAGGTAAAAAATGCTTTTTTTTAATTTCTGTATTTTATAACTTTATATGGTAAAACCAATCCGGTTGCGAAATTCATCGAGTATCGAACCCGGGATGTCAGCTTTCTAATCATGCTTACTTAAAAATAACTTTTGTAATCTGTTATATTGAAGAAACATATTGCAATAGTAATAATATTGTTGTGATACTTTATTTAAAAATAAGACTCTATGTCGAATAAGGTTTAAAATAGGTCTAAAAGTGTTACCATGTTCTTTTAAAAGGATTGTGATGTTAAATCAGAACATAATTCGAAGATAAACGTAACAGATTGCTCTTTTTTACACATTGCTTGAGAAAACACGCAAGAAAATTTTGTTTTTATGATAAATGAATATAAATGTGTTATAATTTTTTTAAGGAAGACTACAGAAATTTTATAAATATTCGAGAACGTCACTTAAATTTTGAATATCACCATTGCCATTATTTCGTTGGCACAAATATAAATGTGAGAGTCAATTAAAATAATGACGAGATTTTAAACAATAATTTAGAATTTTGCTGTCTGAAGAAAGGAAAATTATTGTACATGAATATTTTTTTGAGACGTAAAAAGTGTTTGCGAGCTACTTCCAGGCCTAAGCAACAACATCAATTATGTTTAGTGGTAGCGAGTAACTAATTATTCCTACAATTGTCAATCGTTAGACTGCACAAGATAGGGAATTCGTATAGATAGACACTTGATAGGCCCATTTAATGGAACCTATGGGAATTGATTTTAAATATTAATTAAATAACAATTTACACAGCCCCTTTTTAGAGCGCAAACTCTTCTCAAGGGTGCTCTGACTCGGGATTCGAATCCACTATTATTGACAAATTTAAAATATTACAAAAAAAATAAGTGTCACTATAGGAAGATAGTGGCTGCGGTCATTAGATAAGGTACTTTTCCGCATCTGCATACTTTAAAAAAACATATTTGCCAAGAAAACCATAGAAAAACTTACCAATGGAAGACGAACTACAAATAAACCTTTATAGATCTTTCCGATATGTGATAGTCTTATGCTTGACTTAAGGTACAGGGTAGTATGTGTGAAGTGTTCATGAAGCATCATAAATATATATTAGACTTCTAAAAATTTATGACTTTTATTGATTGAAAATGATTTTTTTGACTGTGGTATTTCCACTAATACGAGTGTGTCATGGTGATTTGTCGGTTAATTAAATTTTTGAAACGTGTTTTAAACTTTTTAATGTGTTTGTTCGCCTTTGATATTTTCTTGTTTAATTTAATTTATGGTTTTTAGATAATTTATTCGGCTAAAAAAACTTCATTGTACCGCAAATAGAATAAGTAACGCTAAAACATTAAGTCTGATGAAACAAGTTCAAATAATAAAACAATTCGGAAAAATAATCCGTCCAGATCCGCACCTGACTCCCGCTTGCTTACTATAAATTTTGCTTAAAAAATATGATGTTGGAATTTTTCTTCGTTTTCCACTAATATTATGGGAAAGAGGAGGAAAACCGAAGTATTTAAAGTTTAAATAGTATTTAAGTGTTTCTATATTTGTATGCAGGTTGTGTCATTGATTCCAGAAAGTGTTGAACTGTTGTGTGTGATGAACGTATGTGTGTTTACACTTTTTTTGTTTTGTTACTCAAATTGTGGGTTTTAACCCATTTTATCTCGCATAAGGAAGCCACAATGTGTCGAACGTCGCGCCAATACAAATGTAGCTCAGAGATGTGAGCGGCTGTGTAGTCCAATGGACTACGTTCCCGTGTCTGTGACGGTGGCAGGAAACGACTAAGGTTCAATAAAGGATTCGACCCCCCCTCCCCCGATATTACCCCAGGCGCCCAAGGAACAGCAACCACAGTCGTGCATTTTACAAGCAAGAAGACAACGACAATAGCCACAATTGAGGATAGAAGACATGCAAAATATGAGCAGAATAATAAAAGTAATTTAATTTTTATGTTGAGTATAGGAATGTAAAGTGGCGACTGAGCCCAGTTAACGTATCTGCGTATATTTGTACATATTTGATGAGAAAATCAAAAACACTCATAAAATAAATATAAACTAACAAGAAACTCAAAAGTATAGGTACTGGAAATTCTGCTTTTATATTTCGAGATATGTGGCGGTTATAAGGTTCTTGGAATCAACTCGATTTGGTTTGTATTCTGTGGTAAAATGGTACTTGACAAAACAACTTTTTAAAACAACACATTTTACTAAGATTAGGACATCTGACTTGAAATTATATAGCAAATTTTATGTTTTTTATGCATTGTTTTTTTATTATTTTTGTTTTTTTAACTTTTGAGAAGAACATAAAGCCATTTTAAACATTTAACACGCAATTAAAATAATTATCTGCCAATTCTATTTGAAAAAAATACTTTCCTGAAATATAGTTTTATTTAATTAACCGTTTTTATGGAAAGACGTATGTCAAAATCAAGGTTTCATGGTTAGTATTCGCATTATGCAAAGGAGCGCTTTGTGTTCGATTCCAGACGAATTCACTTTTGGACCGTTTACCACTAATTCTGACGCTTATCTTCAGTGATTTTTTTTCTATGGTTGATTTAAGGTGCATGTTTGACGCCAGGCAATCAAAATTACTATGAGATATTTCTATAGGTAGCTGAAGTCAGGGAGGTTCCAAGTTTGCAGATATAACGATGAAATATTTTGAAGTGGCTGGAGCAGTAAAACGTTTATAAGAGACAATTAAATATTATTTTAAAATAATTTTGACCAAATTGGTTTCACCTAATCCATCTTCGAATTTCAAAACATTACCATATTTCAAATTATCAGCTTGTTAAACTTAGTGAGAAGATTCATAACATTATTTTAACATATTATTCATACATCTTTCTTCGCCTAGTTGGTAAGACACAACTCTTTCAGCGTGAGGGTTGCGGGTTGATCCCCGCTGGTACTCATATTTTTTTAAATATTTCAGATTGGATCTCTTCTTGTTGGTTTTCATATTATTTGTTGGTTGGAAGATGTAGCCACGTGGCAATTAACTTGCCAGGATATATTTATACAATGAAAGTATAATACAGCATAAAGTTTGATGCTGACATTATAAATATTCTGGAGAAAAAAATGTGTACACGAGAGGTTTTACTGTTAAGTTAAAATACTTTGAAAATGTACTTGAGAGGACCGGAAGGGATGCGAAGGAAATAAGAAAGAGATCTTATGTGTGAAGGGTCGAGAGCGTATTGGCGAAAATGGAATCAGAAGTTGTCAAACCGAGGAAATTTGAAAATATGTTAAGATATCTGGAGGCATTCAATTCGATAGATTTTGCTCAAAATATGTTCAGGGTGGTTTTGAGATTTAGTGCTATCTATTTACAATAACAAAATATGCCGCCTTTTTTTAGATTAAAACAACTTACAAATAAAAAAATACGCAAATCGGGATATGTCAAATAAGGATATGAAAGAAAATAGTCGTAAAAGAGTGGCGTTTTCAACATTTCAGAAAAAAATGATAAACCAAATTTTGACAAACAACTTGGGTTTTGTTTTCCTTTGAACTTGCTGATTTAAGCACTTGGGTTATGTTTCCCTTTAATTTGATTTATAGCTTTTTCTAAAAGATGATAATCATTAATGTGTATTTCTTTAAAAATAAAGAGATAAAAAACTAACTGCGCAATGTATGATTCAACGGCAATCTCCGTAGTCTTGTATTTAAATAGGGGGGTCGTGAATTCGATTCCCCTAGATTTTTATAAAAAGGATTTCAGCCCAATTTTCTCTTGACATTTCTAAATGGGTTATTAGAGCAATTCAAATTAGCACATGGAAATAAGCCCACAAGTTTTACTTTGTACAACGCAAGTCTTATACGATAAAATAGTGTACTTCAAGTCGGTAATATTTAAATCCTGTGTAAAACATCTCCCCATTCAGAACCACTTATGACATTTAAGGAGTGGATTAGTGCAATAATCGTACAGCCAGCCATCTATACATTTACCTCTTACAGGCTTAGTGGTCCACGTTATGTATCACCTTTTTTTACGCAGTACTACACAATGGTACACGCAATGCACCACGTATTAAACCTCTCTCTATTGCTGCAAGAACGCTCAGATTATGAGCCACTTCGTATAATATAATACTTATGACTCATATCCGCACAGCTGCAGGTCTGGTCCTGTTCAAATTCATTTAGCTTCTAATATTATTGACAGTTAGTTGTTCTGGGTGTGCCGACTGTGCATATAAAAGAAAACGTTATATATTTATATTAAATTTTAATAAAAAATAGTTGTGTTGTGATAAAATTGACTGCAGTAATTGTGGTAAATTTATATTTAGGTTAAACATTAATTTTACTTGGATGTATTTCGGCATTATTTGGTGGTAAATTAGAAGTACCAGTGGAAATACGGACTAGTGGTACATAAGTTGTACCACCTCACCAGGAGTTAGTTTCTTGACCTACCGAGGAAGTGGAAATATGTTAATTTAGCATTTGTATGTATCATTTTTCAAACACATTAAAAAAAATAATGAGAAATTTGACTTTTAATTTTTTGTGAAGCCTGAGTAAAAATAAGTGCAGTTTACCTGTGCCTGTAAGGGTTAAAACGTATAAAGATTATTTAGGAAATATTTTAATGTAAAGAAAACTCCTTTATTATTCATATTTTAGGAAGTAGGAATACCTTAAAAGATTGCATCATAGTTTTGTATGAATAAATGCAAATTCATAGTTTGATATGCAGTTTCTCAAATGGCAGTCATTCTGCAGGTTATAAACGCATTACGATAAACACCATTCCGATGTGATAGTACAACAATACAGAAGATGAATCGTTTACGTTTCAAACACGTAAAACATCTCCGGGATCGAGAAGCCTATAGGGAGACAACTATCCCGGTTGAAAAGATCTGAGCTTTAGATGTTGACATTTCCCATATCTTTGAAAACCATTACTGGTATAGAAGGCAGAAATGTTATATTTACCATTTGCTGGGTAAAAAACGTCGTTAAAATATATATGTATAGATCAGATGGTTCAAGAAAGTACTTTGAACTATTTATATCGATGAGAGTTGCGGTATACCCATGTACGTTTTCTTTTGATTGGATTGTTTAAAAAAAATCCAATTCAATTATTTCACTGATGAATGATGAAAGTCTAGAGAAGTTGGTGATCAAAAAGATAGGTGAAGGAAGAAAGAGTGAAATAAAAAAGTTAACTGAATCCTTTTTGAGTGATCCGATATGCCCCAAGACCGGGAGGGATGGAAACAGGTGGTGCGTCAAGTTCAAGACATAGTATACGACCACAACGATTGATTGATCATGTGATGAAAAAGATAATATCTTGTTCCTTTAACTAAAAAGTGATAATTTAATATAAACAGATTTTGTTCTTGACTGTAAGTAGGTAAATGATTGTCAGATGAGATTAAGTGGTTGCCTTAAAACAGATATCCCAAATCAGTCGATTAGCGGGTCAGCAGTATCTAAGCAAAAAGAAAATTACACTGGGAAAGCATAATATATTTTTCTAGTAAAATTAAAGTGTATCTTGTATATTTATTATTTTAATACATTTTCTCATCATTAAAAAGAGAATGAATAAATAATCTACTTAAGTTAGCATTTTGTTAAAAGAAATAAAGAAAAAAAAAAATGATGATTGATTTTAGCATTATATTATAAAAATCTCGTATAATAATCGAATAAAATCCCCTGAAAGAGATATTTCCTAAATATATAATATTTTTGTGAATTTGTTATTTTCATTCTAAAATGATGAGAATTTTTTACAACTTAGATAAAAAATATTCAAATACCTACATTGCGTAAGAAATTAGTTTTGTTAAAAAAAAACGATTTACCCAAATAAGTTTAACCGTTGTAAAAACATATAGTGTTCCTCGGAAAATTCAATTTGAATTCCAATAAGATTAATTAACATCTGAATGGCTTTTTATATTACAAAAGCAGATTATCGTGCCTAATTTCTAAGGTCTCCAAATTAAATACACGTAATACAATAATGCTTACGTAATTTTAAAACGTTTAAACGTAACACGTAAACGTAGGAAATCTAATGGGGCAGATTATCGCTACAGAAATGGGTTAATATTTTAAGTATCACGGAGTTAGGAGGGTACGGCCACACTGGTTCGATAATTCGGTTAAGTCATGCATTGCGCCAACAAAGGATTCGTGATACGAGTATCATAACGAATGTTGCTTTTTGAGGGGAAATAAACGTTTTTAATTGAGGCTAGCTAAGTTATTAAGTCAAAAGCTTTTAATTCATTATTATCAGAATAAATCAAAACTTTGCTCTAATATTTTGGTATATTGAGGATGGGCATGAGATAATTTACACAAATATATCGCAAGTTCGTTGATCAGTGTGTTCGTTGTTTATTATCTTTATCAGTGACTTGAATATTGTGAGTATAACATAATACAAAACGACTTTTAATTTATTTAAAAATTTGTTATATTAATTTTTCTTAAAAATTAATGTAACATAGAACAAATAAACTAGGACACAGTTGACATATCATTAAATAAAAGATCAATTATTTCATAAAATATAAATCAATTGCAATGTGTTCATTCCCGGGAGTATTCGAGAAGATTCATTGAGTTTCTCTTTAGGCTATTATATTCGAGAACTCTTATATTCGATCACGAGAAAGAAACAATCCGAGAGAAGAAATGGAAGAATTCAAAATACAAAACGCTCTTTATTTTAACGTTGACAACACGTTTCTATGTTATTTAGCAAGAAAGGTTGACTTCTATCCAGGG
This sequence comes from Odontocerum albicorne, assembly GCA_949825065.1. Classification (NCBI taxonomy): domain Eukaryota; kingdom Metazoa; phylum Arthropoda; class Insecta; order Trichoptera; family Odontoceridae; genus Odontocerum; species Odontocerum albicorne. The sequence goes on along the minus strand of OX463853.1, from coordinate 24,996,633 downwards.
GTTTCGGGTTTGATTTCAAATGGTGCAAAAAAGGGGTTCAATCTGATTATTTCACGTACAAGTTTTAAATGCTTTTCTGTTAAGTTGCTACTAAATTTGTTTTCAGCAAATGACACACCTTAAAAAACATTTACAAAAAAGATTCTTAAATATTCATAGAAAAATGACGTAAGGGTCTTAAACATTTTTTCCGACTATTGATAAGATAGATAACTATATGAAATGTGTGTTTGTGCAGTTAACAAGGCCAACGACGCACTTAGTGCTATTTCTTAACAAAATTGTGGTGGGTCAAAAAATTTTAAATAATAAAAAAATTAAAAAAAAATATATTTTTCAAAACTATTCATATTTAAAAAAAATTTACATACATACATATTATCATTTACTATGGACCGCTGGCAAATCAAAGGTATGCAAGTAAATCTTCGAAGTAAAAAGGTAAATGGCCGATCTTCTCCAAAACTAAAAAAAAGGGTTTGTGACATACGTTTAGTGGCGAAATTCACAAAATTTATCCCGTTTGTGAAAAATACATTTAAAACATTCAACAGTTTAAAGTTTTTTTTTGCATAAGCTAGAACATCTATAAACAACATTTGTTTAGTTAAATTCGATGAAAACTTAACTGAACTAATTAAATGTAGATTTAAAATATATATATTATTTCGATTTTTATACAATAAATATTGTAATTTTCCAAAAATTCAAAAATTTCATAAAACATACGCATGATTTCTGAAAACTTAAGCAGGAGTCATTTCAAAGAAAAATGCAAAATATTATTATTTTGCTATAATGTCTTCTTCTTTATTTTTAACATTTAGAACATGCTTACATTATAAAAAACTTTTCGCACAAAAATGCTAGGATTTTTTTTATATTGAATGTTTGTCATGTTTTTTGAGAGGATTGTTAAACTCCTAAGGGCTTTCTTATTTTCGAGAATGGAATTTTTTTCTAATAATAAATTGAACATTTTATAAATTTAAACATAAATTAAGTTGGAATGGCAAATTGTTTATTTAATCGCAAGAAAAAAATATGTTTCTTGGAATCAGTTTTTTGCCATCGCATGGTCTAGTCTAGCACTTAAACAGATACATTTAGCTACATCATGAATTCAATTCAAATTGTATTAACATATAAACGGTTGTTTCGTGGTAAGTCACTTAATAAAAATAAAATTATATTTGAATTATATTTATTGACTTAAATATTACGAGCTGAAAACAACAACGATGATTATGCAGTTGTGATCTGGTGGTTACAGATTAGATTTTCAATGGTATCCGGAAAAAAAAATTGGGTTTGGTAACAATTTTCGCCCTCTATACTTGTGGGGGTGTTGTCTAGGGTTGCCAAGACACGTGATAAAGAAGTGCGTATTTTGAGCCTCTACCAGTGGTTATCATTCCTAAGGCTTGATGTATGGAGCTAAGGACAATATTATCCTTAAGTCACACTTTTCAAAATGTCTGTATAGGATAGGTTGGACGGTACTACATGCATAACAATATATAATAGAGTGCTAGATGAAGAAGGTGATATTTTATCAAATATTGTACACCGCTAGAGTGGACTTCAATATTTCAATGGGCACAGGAGAAAAACACTTATAGTACTCTCTCATCCTGGCAATGGTCTTCAGACTGTCATTGAAGGAGCAGAACAAACAGAGCGGATATATACAGATTCTTGTCTCTTTTTCAATGCATTTAAATTTATAAGATAATTTTTTTAGTAGAAAAAGTTTATGCCAAAAAAAAAGGCTGTCAATAGAATGATTTTGTGAGTTGAAAACTTTGCTGTGGTTTTATGTATTAGAAAAAGAGTTAGAAATGGTCATATTTTCAAGACTTATTAAACAGAGTAAACCATTTTAGGCCGTACTCTTATATTTGATTTTACTCGTATATTGGTTGATTATATGTAAAATGTGTAAAAACGGTGTAATAATCATCAAACAGAAAAAATAAAAAATGTGTTCTATAATTTGTCTTAAAAATAACATTAATATGACCTTAATTCGTTAAAACAGCAAAAAATTCAGTTTCACTTAAGGCTCTTTTAAATTAACTGACTATTTTTAATCATAGCTCGGTACGAGTAGATGCGTTTTAGAAAAATTTCCCTTCTGTCCATTATTAAGGCTGTAAGTTTTCATATCAGAGCTTTATTTGGAAATGACTTCAACATTTCCTTTCATGAAAGTTAAGCAAATATATAACTGTTATACGGCTATATCTTAAAAATATTTCGCATTGAAAACTAATAAAATTATAACAAAATGTATAGAAAATCTCCATATTCATACAAAAAGGGTTTTTGACCTTTCCCTTCCTATGCTAAAAAAATCGGCGAATTCCGGTCCTGTGTATTCAATACACGTCAATACACATGTAAAAAATGAGCGATTTAAAATAGGAAAAATAGGAATATTCATAGCCAATCGCTTAAATTAATTAAATTTGAAGTCAAAAGTGATAATAATTGAAATTTAATTGCTGAAAACAACATCGGCCGACGTTCACAAAACGGGCGAAGCGACCACCTCAAATGGATGCCCAAAAGCTACTGAAGCGAGCGAACTGAGATTCTATTTCTTGCATTCCCATTTACCGAAGTAGAGTGAGAGTGAGACGTGAATAGCGTCACTTCCTCACCCATAGCGGTTTTTTAGAATAAATATGATATACCTACGTCACACACTGGCACACGTTTGATTGTATTGGTTAATTTATTTCCGATTTTCACAAAATATCTCTGATGTGGCCGATACGTGCTAATTATTATTCAAATTATTTTTTTTCATTCAATGCGTAAATGTATTACGGAGGAATACCTAAAATCTGAACCCAGTATTTATTATATTTATAGAGATATTAAAGTATTTAAAAGCAATGTGTACTAGTTACACATCACAGGGAAGGGAGGGTTAAGAGTGAAAAATTGCACAAAACAAGTAGCACTCGAAAATATGAAAAAGTTTTTAAAATTGTATATTTTTTTAGATATTTTTATGGCATTTTTTATATTTGTTAAATAATATATCTTTTGTGATACGACACCCCAGTATTACTTATTTCGATTGAAATATGTCAATTTGATTTCGACATTTTTGATTCGTAATTTAATAATCGACTACTCGAAAACATTTCATATTTCGAAATGAAATTGGAACACCAAAAATAATTACAACAATTCAATAAAATTAAAATTCGTTCTCGTTTATTTCAAATAACATGAAAAACAAACAAATAAAACGATTATACGAATGAAAGTAATTTAATTATGAAACAACTCAAAGTAATTACAATCCTGAATGACAAGATTCCTTTTTATGATAATTAAAATATCTACTTTTAGAAGTAATAACGAATAAAACACAAGTTGTTTCTTTTTTTCGTTTTTTTAAATATTGAAACACTTCCTAAGACAGGTTGCCAGATTGCTTGCTTTCTTTCAAAAACCATTTTTTGTTCTTTAAAAACAATATATTTTGCGTGTGTATGTTTGTCTAGTGTAATCATTGGATATTTGTATTTAAATGAAGAGAATTTTTTTTTTTATTAGTCTCTCAAATAATAAAAATTATTATTAAAGTTCAAATTAATGAAATAGAAGACCCTTAAGAAGAGGGAAGAGAATTAGTGTCTGGGTTTAATATTGAATATAGAAGTGGGGGATTTACAATTTACTTTTTGGCAGAATATTCTAGAATTATGTTTACAGGGATAATGTTTATTTTATTTTTTTATATACGAGTACTTGTAAGAACTAATGATTTTTTCAAGATAATAAAGAAGAACAAAAAAAAATTTTCAGTAATCACAAAACTAAAACTGGAATATTGCACATACAACTTATATACTGAAGCACATTTGATTTATTACGACTTAACATTTTTAACTATTAAAACCCATCGGTGTTTCTAACGTTGAAAAATCTTTTTGTCAAAAAGATATCCTAAATAACTAAGGATACTTTTATTAATTACAAACAATATAAATTAAATCTTTAAGAACACATATTTTGTATTTTTATTTCACATTTGCTCAAGTTTGTTAATATATTATACTTGCTATAGCACGTCTCTGAGGGTTGAAGTTTATAATATGTTGAATAACAATGAAACGAAAATACTGCATATATTTTTTTCTTGCTATAATAGGTTGAAGGATGAATGATATGTTAAATATGATCTATACGAGAAAATGAAAACTGAAAAGATAAAAAAAGATAGTCTCTATAGAGATAGAAATCTGGAAAAGCTGGTGATCATGATGATAGTAAAGGGAAGGCGAGCAAAAAGAATTTGTCCTGTGAGATGGCCATATCAAATAAAGGTGTTAATAGGATCCTTTTTAACAGCTGTTTTCAACATGGCCTAGGATCTGGAGGGATCGGGAGCTGGTGGTGCGTGAGTTTGAGACATAGCAGACAATCCCGACTCATGGTATTGAGCACGCGACAAAGAAGGAGAAGAAGATAAAGATGGACACAGAGTCCTTGGAAAAAAACTGGTAACAATAACCAGGGAAATATTACTTGAACTTTGCATGGAAAACAAAAATCGCTCATCTTGATAATATTAATAACCTGCCGTTGCGTGAAATTGCCTGCCTCTTACTATGAGAGATAAAGGTTTAGTGTGTAGCTTTAGGAAGTACTTAAATACAGCCTTTTTTGGAGGTCATGTCGAAATTTATAATTTTATTACATATGAACACTATACAATACACTATACTAAACCCCACAATGACGGACAATCATCCGAACATTATTTTTTATATAAAGTGAGATATCATTAATCAAAAGGAAAGAAAGGGATGGTGGAGAGGAAAGGAAAAGAAAAATGATGAATGAAACACGTTATTTATTCCTTCCTATTCTCACACTCAACTAATGAGTGTATAAGTATGTATATATTTATTTTGTAATATTTTGAATTTGTCAATTATATTGGGTGTGAATCCTGAGCTGGAACGCCCTAGATAAGAGTTTGCTCTCTTAACGGCACTATATAAGTTATTCTTGGTCATTTTTACTAACCTACAGTTTAAATATTAATATTTCTTAGAATTGAACATTTTTATAAATCGTTGTGAACGAGAATTTATACCAGAGTCTTTAAATTTTTCGGCATGACAATTGAACACAAATAAACAGACCCATAGACCTTGATATTATTCTCAAAAATTTTATACACAACGTGAGGTACACTTAGTTAAAATTTACTATTTTCTTTAAAAACAATTTGACTCACACGTAACATTTGAAAAAAATTAAAGCTATTGTGACACGAGTTCAATAAGAAAATACTTGTTCTGCGTTATATCTGGTATAATCTTTAATGAATACAGACTTTGCATCGTCAGTGATTATTTTTTAAAAGCCTCAATGAATAAGATTGCTCAGAATAAAGCATAAAACCAACATTGACATAATATTTAAACGCGTTTGTGTTTGATTGAATATATTTAATATGAACAAACGATAATTTCACAAAATTACAATGTCGAATGTTATCATAATATATTATATCGAATTTCAATTTGTGTAAAAAAAGCAAATTGATAATTCCGCATCAAACTAGAAATGGCTCGAAACACGGCTAAAGCGCTCACGGTTTTTGCTTGACTCATCATGGTGTGATGTCAATATCAGATGATAAATGAATATCTATTGGTTCTCATTTATTATTTGATTGATAAATTATTTATAATATTATTATTTTGGAAGCCATCATTGCAGAGAAACCCTTTTTGCTTTTTTATATTTAAATTCATTCTCATAAATAATAATTATAAAGTCATCATTATTTTTTATGTTTGATATTATAATAAAGGAACTTTTACTGATGTTTATCATTTTTAAATTTAAACAAAATCTTGTGTAAAAAAGGTTCATGGCCGCGCGGTAACGCATTGGGTTTACGTGCGGGAGGTCGTCGCATCAAACCCCGTGCTGTGAACTCCCCTCTGATGACACAGGCATTTTTTCCACCTAGTGTAAGATTACCTATGGCTTCGGTCATACAATTTTTTTCAAAAAACAATGGAAAAAATATGTCTGTGTGCTCCGATCGTGTCATCGTATCCAATACGCCGGTGTGGCCGGTGAGTTTGCTGATGTGAGACGACTCACTCACCTAAAGAAGGGAAAAAAAGAACAAAGCAATAAAAATTCCACTGCACAAACTCAACTATAATGACGTTATAATGGTATGGGGATCATCCCCTGCGAGACCCAGTAATGACAACGGCGTGGTTGCATATTGGGAAATAGTGGTGGGTATCATATTTGTTTATAATAGGTAATGCATCCTTCCTAGAATGATTTGTACCATTGCATCATCAAAGTCTGATGCAATTATACTAATATATATAGTACAATAAACTAAAATAAATGACAAATTAAGATAATTTATGTTATATTTTATTAATTGTCAAAAAATTAACAATTGATCAATAAGTGGAAAAAATCTCCGAACAAGGAAGAAATGCAAGATTTATTGAACGCAGCAAAAATATGGTGTTAAGTGAATAAAATTTATCACGCAAAGGACAACTGGGAAACATGTGACACTATAGTTTCATCGTCCAAACCACACTTAAACCGGGATCCTCTATAATACGTGTTCTGTTAAGGTGACTGGCGGATCGGATCATATTATTTATAGGTTGTTTGCGACATATTTTAACTTTTTTGTCCCTGAAACTAATGAAAATGCAAATCTTACAGATATCTAGATTTTGTTTTTTTCAGTTCGAGTTGGTTTATACATGTTTTTTTAGATATAATTTACACATGGGATAAGCTGGTTGACTTAGATGAATTCACAGTTAGTCGGCCATCAGGTTTACGGTATCTAAAAATTAAAATTAAATATGATGGAAGAAGAAAAAATGGAAATGAGAATATGTTTTTTAAATAGTACAAACACAAAACCAAAACTGGAACACCGCATATACAAATATTTTTTGTGAAACATTTTTGATTTAGTCCGACCACACATTTTTAACGATCAAATCCCATCAGTGTTTCTGACGGTGAAAAATCTTTTTGTCAGGTAGAATGGGTATCCTAAGTAACTTATAACTCGAGAGTCATTTGCATACTGTTATACGCTTATTATATTATATTTGGGTCAAACTTTACGCCGAAGTTCCTCCAGACGTTTGTCACTGTCAAGTGTTACTGTATCAAGAAAATTCAAATGGTAAAATATGAAAAATTTCACTTTGTTTTAAATTATTCATTTGAAAAAAAAATACTTAAGTTTTCTGGAATACTATTTAATTAAAATAAAATGAACTTCAAATGTGGACTGGATTTTTTTTGATAAGTTATATTTTTCTATGGTATCAGTGTAACATATTAATTAATGAGGATGAAAAATAAAAAAAATTGTTTAACTGGATACATCAAGATAAAAAAAAGTAAAAACGGAAAAATAGATACATACGACATGAATAAAAAAGTGTATAATAATTGATTAAGATGAAAACATAGTTTCTCTGCTTACATCAATAATGATATGTCGTTAGAGATGGGTTTTGTAAAAGTACCTTCTATAAGAGTATTTGAGTGTCTCAGTTGTGGGTTTTTATTGTATTTAAGTTTTAGCCGTAGAATCAATAGCTCTTGAGTACTCTTATTTTTGTCATCAATATTGCATCATTTCCTGGCTAATGTTACTTACCATAAGCTACTTATTGACTACTGTAACTTACCGTAAGCGAGTTATTGTTTCTTATTATAATTGTATATTTAAACTTATCGTGAATAACAAGTTGGCTAGTATCATAAGTTACTAGTTGACTTTTGAAATTAACCATATATCACAAATGCCAATTTGTTTATAAAAGAAGGAAACAACAATATCTCTTTAATAAAATATCATCATTAAGGGATTGGTTATTCTTTTTAAATGGACATTCATTTAAATATTTTGGAAAATATTTAAAAATAATGTTTAAATTATGTCATTTATAATAAAGTAAGGTATTTACCCTGCCTTATATTTTTTAATGGAAAATAATGTATACAATCACATGGCCTATAATTAAAATTAACAGATATAGCACTTTTATCCAATTAAGTATCAAGTTCGTCCATCGTAAAACTCTTTTTCCTTATTTTTATGCCGTTAATCCATCAAGAGCGTACTTCGGCCTTATATAGCCATAAATTAACATTACAAAAAAAAAAACATTTGAAGTTTTAACACTTATAAGTAAACATTTATTATGACATACATATATGTTATGCACATTAGAAGGAAGTTTAATTGAAATTTAAGAATAACTCAAATCAACGTGTAAACAAATACGGGTAAAATATTAAATTCAAATATATTTTATGATAGAAAAAAAGGTTTAATAAGAAGGAAAATATAGAATGCAGTGTTGCTGACTATTCGTATCCGTATTTCTTTTTCCAACTGTTATTACAATTCCACTATCACAAACAAGGCAATTCTTTCCCATTATCAAATTATTTCGAAACCATTTGAAAAAGGTTAATGTTCATAGTAACATTTGAAATTAAAGTTATTCTTATAAATTAGTCGACAATTAACGATTTTAACTTCATCGTTTAGAAAATGAGACAAACATAGCGGTTTAGGACAGTAAAATATTTATGGAGAACTTATACCTATAAATAAGTGGCGATAGATTAAGTGATTATTTACTCAATTCGTTCCATATTTATTTATCATAAATGTTGCAATAGTTATTGTTTTTGTATACTTTTCCTGTGGATATTTTGTTTTATAATTTTCATAATATAAATAAACTTAAAACTATTTATTTGAAATATAAAAAGCCTAATTGCAAAATGTATTGTAATTTATTGATACTGTCGAAATTCAAATCATAGAACAAACTTTTATGGAAAATCACTTTTGATAGATCATCACCTTGTTTTATAAAACATGTGACATTGTTTCACCATACAATGACGCTGTAAAACAGTTTGAAAAAACATTAATGTTATTAAAAATATATTGTTCTATCAAAAAGTGTTTGACTTGATTTCCCGTATTACGAGTGTTTAGCTCAATATACTGAAAAAAATACTGTATTATTTATATCTATCGAAAAAAACGTGATATATTTAAATTGTCATTATATGTCCTAGATAACAATTTTATTACATTCAATTTTAAGTTTCATCCTCTGTTACAAATAAAATATTTTTTCCAAAAAATCTCAATTAATTTCTATAAGTGAAATCTGCTCACTACAAAATAAAACCGGTTCGTTAAGAAACTGCAACTCCGAAAAAAGTTTTATCATTTCTATCTAGAGGTTTAAAATGATTAAGAGGGTTTAATTGTAAGTAGATAAATTGAAGGGCTGAAGAAACAGTTAAAGAATATGTGTCTATCGTTAAAATATTTCTTGGTTTGTTTGAAAATGTCTCTAAGTCCAAGTTAACTAACTGTTGATAAATAATATTGTTAACGGCTCGTATTTTGTCGATTTGCGTTAAATTTGAAAAAGGTATTGAGGATTAAGTTGACGTTATGCTTTGAATATGAGAGGGTTTAAATTTTGAAATGATTCATGTAATTTGATTAATTAATTTTATGAAACAGCAAACTATTGCACATGTTTATACAAATGATGATGAATTAAATTAAAATTTAACGATTTTATTAATATCGATAATTATTTTAATGCAGTTCTTGTATACGAAAGTTAAGTGGTTTTTTTGAAAAGAACAAAATTTGGAATTCTGTTCCTTCAAATTTTTTTGTTGACAGTAAAAAAATAATTGAAACGTATTACGTTTCTCATCCAAACTATGGACCCTTGAAGCAAAGATATAAAAAAACAGGTATTTTTTTCCTTGAATGAAAAAGAGGAATCGCACTTAAGTCAAAACTCTTCGATTTGTAAAATAAATAATTCAGGTTTAGAACTGATACAAAGGAATTGATTTTGAACTGAGTTGTGTTAAAAGAATTGACAAATTTGTAAATGTTTGAAGCACTCATATATTTTGCAGAGTTATTTGAATTCATTTGAGTTAACAATGTTTTCCAAGAAAAATGTAACATTTCAATTATCCGGACATCTCACGTTCAAGTTTTTGGCTTTTTATAGATTTGATATACATAATGAGTTTAAAAATATTAGGAATACATAAAGCAATAAATATAAATGAAATATTAATGTATAATCAAAGAGTGACAAAAACTTACCGCTCAATATTGTTTCCCTTAGATCAATAAACCACACACACTTCCGACAAAACTAAACACCAGTTGGCATTGCTCTCGTAACAAACCGAGATCATTCCGCCTGAGAAGAACTTTGAGAAAGGCAGTATTTAAACACATGTCGTAGGAATTAATGTTACTAGTATAAGCGAAATAACCAAGTTATTTATTATTAAAAATTCTAATATGGAGTTCTACAAAGGTTAAGTCCCAATTTATTGGTATATTTTTTATTCAAAACTATTGCCTTAAAATACCGCCCAGTTAGTTTTGAAACTTCCTTTATAACGCTATCTACCAAGTCCTTTTTTTAAGCTTATCTATAACGTTAAAAAAGTTATTTTACAAAATATTCCATTTAAGGTTACATTAATTAAGCGCCATTTTTCTTACCAAAGTTTTCAATGGAAATTTAGTTTATATATCAATATTGTGTGAGCGGCCCAACAGTTAGATAAGCCTGGTATAGTCCTGGCGATAATATAAACCATATTTTGGATTTCCCCAACGTCAAGTTATCCTAATGATTATGGCCTAAATTTCAAGGCGCCAAAGTAAATTAATTTTCCAAGCCCCTGCATTTTAAGAAAAGGAGGGTTGAATTTCAGTCACTTTGTATACTGTTTGGATCCATTCGCTTTTTGTGATTTTGAAAACAATATTTTTTTGCTGAATAAACAAGAATTTTCGTTGTTGACTTTTTAACCTTTTTTGTTATGTTCTAAAAGCTGGATTTAGATTTTCCCCTTTATTCTCGAATATCAACTCTTAACAAAGTTGAAATAAAATTTTCTTAAGGTTAACGTTTGGAAATTAATATTTGAAACGAACCATAAACAAATCTTCAGGATTTCTATTAAGAAGTATACGAGTATGCGTTCATTCAAATCAAACATATTTCGAAATATATAGCATCTATGATTTGTATCCATGATTTTCAAAAGCACAAAACAGATCCAACTATTTTCAGTTATTTGGTTTTTGTTTTTCATTTTAAAACTAAATTATTTAAAATTTGATGTACTCGTTTTTGAATTGAAGTGTTTTGAATCGCACAATAATTAGTTATTAAACCACAGTTTTAAGAAAAAAATATAGATATATCTAAAGTTTTTTTTTGTTCTTGACCAATGCTATTAAAAAACAACACATTATTAGGTTCCGTGACCCAGCATTACAAGAAAACATAGTCTAGATGATAAGATATTCGTCTTTTGATCCGACGGTTATAGGTTCGTTTTTAGTAGTAACTCAATTTGTTTTATAAATTCTGGTCTAGTTTTCACTTAAGGCTTCTTTAAGAGAAACAAGATTAGACTACTCTTCAGGTTGTTTATATTATGTACAACGAAAGTGCAAGAAAGTCCAGGAATATTTTTTTAATGTAGGAGTCAAATGCATATCTGCCATAATACAAGAGGATGTAAATTAAAAAAAATACAATAGTCTCTCAAATCCCGCAAACATTTGGTAAAAAAAGCATTATATTATGAACAACTAACCAAAAGCATCGAAATTAAAACATGACACGGGTATTTTCTCAATTAGATCATTAATTTTTTACTATCCAGTATACAATATTTACAATTAGCACCCTAAGGGAAAGACAAACCACACATAAGTGCAAGTACTTAACAGAACAAAAAAACTCTATTTTGTAAAAATACAGCAACAATTAACTATGACAAAGTGATCTTATTTCTGAATTACATACATCATATCTATCCGTAATACTAAAATACTTACGAGTAGCTAAAACATTCTTATTTTGCATTCACATTATTTGTTTATTTACGTACATCTTCTATACGAGGTCATTATTATTCTATTTTATTTTATTTCAAGGGTTTCAACCATAAGAAACAACATCAAATAAAATACAATATTTTGATTCTAACATAAAATAACTAGTACAAGATGGACTCAAAACAATAACATTGCCAGCTCATGCAATTTAATCAATTCATCACGGCAAGAACAACTTCTTTACTTTACTCGTATTATAAGTTCAAGTAATGTCTATAAAATATTCATACTTATTGCTAAATTGGTGCATCTTGTTATGGAAGAATTATACAAATAATGCACTGCAATAAATTAACTATGGAGCAAAACATTCCGCTGTCTATAAGGAAAGTGAACCATGAAAAGCTGAATTAGTTTCGGAGAATTGAAATATGACTTGGCGAAAAGAAAGGGAATTTATATGCATATTTAGGTTGATAAGGAACGTACTGAGTATATTATAGCTTAAAGTAATTTTAACTCATTGGTTTAGTCTCTTTTGTATGATTGAGTTGTTGGCTGGAGCAGTGTGTCTCAATTTACTATGGACCCTTCGTGTAGGGCGAAAGAGTTTTTATTGAAATAATGCACAAACGTCTGTTTTATGTATACATATTTAGATAAATGTATTATATAAGAGTAAAATCAAAGAACAATAATCGACGCGTTCGGATACTATGCGTTCATACATAATTTGGAAGGGAAAACATGTGGTTCTTTGCTCTTATAATTTTCGTGTAACATATTTTCGTGGGAAAGTGGGGATTTTTGTAATGTTGCTCTTTTTTTGTAATGTAAGAAAGTGGCTCCTTGACAGGGGGAGGGCCAGAAGTTTTTGGAGATTATGATGCAATTAGAATTCTACATATGATGGCTTGGGATTTAAGCATATGTAAGGACTTGAAAGCAGATCATGAAAGTTTTAGCTGAGTGTTTCAGTATGTAGGCTAAATTTATTAAATTTGTCATTTAAAATGAGATAATTTCGCCACAGGCCTTGTCTACTGAAGTGTTTCTCAGTATCCACAAAATGTTGTTTTTTCTATTTTTTATTACTTGTACTCAACGGTTGGTCTTTCCCCTAAAAGTATATAAATTATAAATATTATATTATGGTTGGTTAAAATATTTACTTACATCTTTTTAGTAACAACATACTTTAATTGATTCTTTTTCCCCACAAAAACCTTTAAAAAAAGGTACCAAAGAACTTAAAAAATAATAAATTAATTAATAACGTAATGTTTAGAACTAAACCTTAACTTCTATATTTCGGCATTTCTATGTCGAAAAAATATTTCTCTTTATATGTTGGCTTGATAAAATCCAAGCAATCCTAACTATCTAATGGCCTCGAGACCGCGCTGAAGCAAGGAAAATCCTATTGGTTCATGATTTAAACAAAAGGAGATAGTCCAAGGATTTACCTGAATGGCTTTTACGAACACTAATGACCATTTAAATAGAATTTGGATGTGTTTCACTAATAAGAAATTTATGTTACATCTTTGTTCAGAGTAAGTGTTTTTTTTTTTACAATATTATTTCACCTTAAATAATATTTCATATTACAGAAAATAAAAGTATTTTGATCAACTGTTGAATTAGTTTTTAAACTAGAAAGCAAGTCGGTAAAATAGATAAAATTTTAAAAGCTTCAATTAACCAATATATATTTACAATATAATTTCACCTTTAATGACTATAATACAGAAAATAAAAATAATTCCATTAACTGTTGGATAAGTTTTTAACCTAGAAAGTAAGTGGATACAATTGATATAATTGTTAAAAAGTTCCAATTAACCAATATATTTATTCATATGGAGCTTTTGAAACGTAAAACGGTTGTTGGGTGTCTCCAATTTATCTCATAAATCATATCTTTAGTAATTTTCAAAGGTTTTAAGTTTCTTACAGATAAAAGTAATTTTTTTTTATCTTTATTCAGGTTAGTACTCAGAATTTTTCATTTGACTGATTGTTTCATACATACGTTTTTGTGCTTATATGGTTAGAAATTAATGTCTGTTTTTTTATGAAAAATCTATTTTATACATTCATACATACAGAGAAGTTGTATACATTTACAGATATACTCATACACACAGATAACAGCCTGTGATAGTTGCTGAATTTGTGCGCGGAGCCTGAGAACTGAGAGCAAGTGGCTTAGGACCGTGGAGAGCCATAATAATATATGTTCTCGAGTTGGTGTCGTCTAGGCGTGTGAGAAAGTCAGCAAGCTGCAAACATGCGTCAGCATTGTCAGGCAGCTCGGCAGAATTTACACGTTTATGTCATTTGCGGGAGGGAGTGCGCATCTATAATATGACTGTTTTGTCACAGAAAATCGCATAATTGATTTGGAAAAGCAGGTCAAGATTGACGTTGGAGTAGCTACGGGATCCTCGTCTTCGAGGTCCCGCAACGACGACTACGATGAGAGTGCTTTTTTTGATCTTACTTAACACATCAGCTTTAAGGTCATATTCTTCCCTTATTACTCTATTCTGTATTTTGTCATACTTGACCCTATGTATTCTTCTCAGTGTATGAATTTCTACAAAATTCGGCTCCTTTCAGTTTTTTTTTCGTTCACATTTCATTTCCACATATTAAAGTTGTTATAATTGAAGCTTTCTATAATAAGAAGCTATCAAGTGCTCTCTTTTATTTGAAACTATTCAGAAGATCATTGTTTATAATATTATATTTCATAATGAAACCTTTAGAAACGAGAGTCAGATAATCATGGTGGCTCAATAAAAGTTCTTGGAAAAAAACAACTTTACTAGATCACTTGAAACAGTAGAGAGGGGGACATGAATGCAAAAAACGTACACAACAGGGGCTTTCATATTTTTTCTGTGTATGAAGTCGAGAAGACAGATTTGTACTGGTCAAATAAATTAATATTGTATTCATCTTTTTATTCACACTATTTAAAAAAAATTGGAGACAGTCCGCAGGTTTGATCACAAGTCAGGTAGAAAGAAAGCGCAAGAAAACAGAGATTTATAAAGCACAGTGTGAAATCGGCTCTAGATCTCATTGCTTTGTAGCGCAATAAGAAGATCAAACATGAACAGTCCTGTTGAGTCATCAGACACTTTTGATGGTGAAGTGAGTTTACTAAAAGAGATTCTCATTTTTTAAATCTTATCTTATATTATATTACTATTTCATGTTTATAGAAAGTGTTTGTTTAAGATGCCTGTAGTGCCCACCAAACTGAAACATTTTTTAAGAAACTGGGTTTCAACGATAATTAAAGCCGTAAAACTTGAGTTGAAAGGCAAGTATCTTACCAACTAGACCACGGAAGTCTTCTCTAAAATAAAGGATAGTAATCTTTTCCTTGACGTTACCATCAAATCGTAGGAATCATCCCATTCTGTGGACATTATATTTTGTGGTTTACAATTTCAATTGTCTTTCATATCTTCGACACAAAATCCTGTTTCTTTCAGGACACGGATATTTTTTTCTTTCAGGCGATGAGAGACTCATTTTCATACATCACACCACACATCAACAATTGTGGTTCTTTCAGCGCGACTGCGTTACCAACTTCAAAAATTCATCAGATGTACACCATTCTTATTTACATTAAGAAACAGTTGAAAAAAATACATTATTCAGAATATCCTTTCACCCTATTTTTTACCGAAATCTTTTCTACCATTATTGTCATTTATTTGTATTTTTTTACTTACATTTAAACGAATATGTATTATAATATTTTATAAAATATGTCCTGAATCAAAACAGTTTAATGTTTCCAAGATGAGCTGGTTGGTTGAAAAAAATAGTTGTGCAGTTATAATTTTGCCAGATGTTTGATGTTTAATTATGTAGAAAAATAAATCTTGGCTTGCATAAAATATTCAATAAAGCTCTAGTCTGGTCCAAAAGTTTGTCTAGTTCCACTTGTGGAAGTATTGCCATATGATGATTAATAACGACTATCCTGCCTACTTCAAATCAGGCTCTTAACCCGAAGGCAGCATAAATCAGGCTAAAAACAATGTTGTCTCTAGGACATGATTTTTTACATGTCCCATAACTAAATAATGATCTTAAAAATGTCCGATAACCTATTCAGATATGTTAAATGGTAGTATATGAATAAATATGCATACATACATAATCTCACGTCTTTTACACAGAGCACCAAAATGTTATATTACGACATGGTTTTTCCCTCTACATTCGTACATCTTATAAAAGAGCTCCTTGTGTTTCTTTCACTCCTAATCTCTTTTTTTTCCAAATTTCATTTTCCTGTTCCAGCCTTATTTTTTTCGGTCGTTTTCAACCACAACTCCGACTAATGCTTGCATAATAAAAAAAAATAGCACCTGTCTGTTCAACATGATCTAGCAACCTCAACTTGTTATTTTTACCGTATTCAATACATCAGTTTTTAGTTCATATTTATCTTCAATACTAACTAAATGATTCTTTATTGAATTTTAAGTTTCTAAAATTATTTTAATGTAACCTAGAAATGCGACAATAAAGTAAAATACTCGAACAAATAAGCCATTGATTTCAGTAAATGTTCTCACTGGCTGTTAAACAATTTCAGTTCAACGACTTATCTATCCGTTTTGCATTTAAAAGTCATTTATTTCCAAGGCGATATTTAAAATGTAAAATAAATTAACGATCCAGATATCCTTGCTCCAGTATAATAAAGCTTTCTTAATTTTTGATTGCTGAAAAGGGAAATCTTACTCCGGTATTGAAAAAAACGGGGAAAAAGATGAAGAATTAAGAAAAAAAAACTACAATTTCTTAAGTAAGGAATCTCGGGATGGCGGCATTTCAACTTAAAAATTCGATCTCCATTTTTAATGTAAAATTACATAGAGGTACATTTTCTCAGAATTTCAGACTAAGTTTTTACTTCAATTCATTTCATAAGTAAGGGAAAATTTCTCAATAAAATCATGAATAAAAGCACACTAGGTGGACCATTCCAAAATTTTAAAGCCACTTTGAATATTTTAATGGGAAGAATTAATTTTCCGAAAGTGCCACTTGATACTTTAAATATAAGCACCCTTCGTTAAAAGTAACAATTTATCGCCAAAATGCATTAAAATTCTACTGAAATATTCAACCCCTATTACAGTGTTTATATTCCAGTTGAATTTAGGGGATTTTAAAGCCCAATTTGAATACTATAAAATATAAATATTCAGAAACTAAAACCTTTTACTTTGTTGACTTTTGTATATCGATTGTAGGGCTTTTTTGAAAGAGATTTTTTAAAGAAGTAATCTTTATTAAGTGACTATTTATAAAGATTTTTTTGGTTAACTTTTTTGGAACTTATCTTTGGTTAGTTACAATAAACGAGTATTAAAAATAGGGTAATAAATACGGCAGCTTGTAGTACATACAGTTGTTATCAATAAAAATTACAGCATCAATTTCTCAGAGCATTCTTAACTATTTATTAATATGAACAATATTTTGGAGCTCTAAAGTATAACCTAGTAAAACAATATTTTTAACCAACAAAAAAGCTTCTTAATTAGCATTAAATGATAACCAGACTTGAACCTTTTTTATGGGTGCCAATAAGAATCGAATCAGCAACCCACGGGTTGAAAGATATCCATAACGAGGTCACTGAATTCATTAATATAATTATGAAAATATTAAAAAATTTCAAATCAGGAATTAGGTGCGCAAATACCTCCACCAAGTTTGCAAACTCACAATCATACATTTTCATGCCATTTTTATCGCGTTGATAACACCAGGAAGATGAAACTGTGATGGCATTGGTGCTAACCTCCTTCCAGTGATCTTTAATCTAACCTAAACTAACGAACTAAATGGGCATACTATTAGATGGAATATTGATTGAATAATACCGCACGTGTATAAGTACAATATAATTACCTCCGTAGCAAAAACCAAGTGTATGACATTCTCCAAAGACCCACTAGAGTGCAGAATTTCAGTACGTGACGAGCCAATTGAACAAGCAACCCAGTTTAGATATCTTGGCAGTGAACGCTCAGCTCTCATGACCTCCCCAGAGAATTAAGGCCTCAGGTAGATAAAGCTGCAGTTGTGGCGGGCTGCCTGAGAGATGTCATATAGAGGAATAAAGATATGAGAACGGATAGCAAGGTACGCATTTATAGGACCTGTGTGCGACTTATCCTCACATATGGCATCGAAGCGAGGGCGGACACTGTCAGGACAAAAATTTTGCTAAGGACAACGGAAATGAGAACTCTACGCGCTATTGCTCGGAAGACTTTGTATATGGTAATGTGAGTCTTCAAGGTCTATCCTCTATCTGAAGAGGTTTTATTTTGAATCACCTCTTAATGGTCCATGGTAGATGAGATCCCACTCATAGATACTTCGAAGGCTTCGTCTATGTCCTCAAACTTTCGATTCCAGGTTTACCTTTCTTTTAGTGGGAATGTATCTCGATTGGGAGAGTGATTTGATAACATGTCTCTCAAGTGTATTTTCTTTTCCATTACCTTAACATATATATGTATTTTAAGAATATATGGTATATGTGCATACAATGTTGCTATCGATAAACCTATTATTTATTTTGAATTATATCTGGAGGAAGTATAGCACAAAAAATCTTTTTCCCCTGGGATTGGTCTGCGACATCTGGTTATTAGATTACGATTACATGTCTCGATGAATGCAATATCATTCTGCTTTACATGGGCATACATACTCGATACTGGACTGACATACTCACCAACTCAGCAACAAAAAACCGACCCTGAGATTTGCAAAAGTTTGATGACGTAGGAAAATACATTTAATTTATGATGTTCATGCTCTAGTTTGGTCACATAACAAGCTGGTTAAAAAATTTAAGTTATGTTTCATTAATCAAACTATTATTTTTATAAATAAAATACCGAAGATAACGTTTGAAGGGATTTCATAACACTACGAGTAGTAATCTTAAAACGGATTATAAAAATGCAATTTATGTTAAGTTATAAAAGTGACTGTAAGGTTCATTAAGGAGACAATTATTTAAAGAAATTTCTAGAAGTTGGACAAACTTTGCACTGAAGAAAAGAAATCTTTTTTTGTTGAGTTTTAATTTTCTACGATACAGACTGCGCAAAATATTTTCCTTTCATATTAACAGTGAGAATTTGTCATTTTACATAAATCTACACATTTTACTTTCAACTACATGGCAGCTTTTTAAGAAAACAATTTCTGTGAAAATAAAGGAGTGTTTAAATAAAAAAATTCATTTTATGTTTATATACACGAACACCTAAAGCTTTTTTCTAGACACATAAACTCTAGATACGGGTATAAATAATATGTTAGATAATAAACTTAAGTACATAAAGAAAATATAAACATGGTTTCAGTAATTGGAGAGAATTAATAAAGACCAAAATGACTATGTGAGTATACAAGTTAGAATTGCAATCGTGGAAGAGGTTGGCCGAGGAAAACGTGACATGATTAAATGGACTAGATTTTTAAAGAAGGTGAAGTGAGATGTACGAATAAAAGAAGAGTATACATGACGAGATGAATGAATGTAGAAGAAGGGAAATATGTGTGCTTCGATAGAAAAGTTTGGAAATCTTTTCTTTCTGCCTTCCTCGCATGATCACGGCGTGATGATATATGTGTTTATACAAAAATATAAGTTCAGCTCAAAAATATTATTTCAATCATTAAAATACTTTTTTTGGATACAAGGGTCATATTTCCAAAGAAAAAGAATTCTAGTGTTAATTTAGAAGAAATATACGAGTATACTAGTAGCAAGCGCTAGATGTGTGCATGTGTTGTTTGCTTTCTAAGTGTGATAGTGTTACTAACGTGTACGACAACAAACTGTTGGTAACATGCCTACTTAAGTACTCGTAGTTCTAAAAAGGCAGGAGCGATTATTGGGGCTAAAGACAACATTGCCCCAGACACGGTCTTAAATTTATTTACTCACCAAGTTAGAAATGTTGAGGTGTTTCACTGAAATTAATTCAAAGTATTATTTTATTTTCTGTGGTATGATAAGGAAATATATAAGAATAATAAAGCAATAGTTTAAAAACATACACTTCGATATTCATATAAAAAAGTCTCCTCTTCCGGTAACATGTGTAATTTTTATGCACAGATACTGCAGACCTGCTTACCGTTTAACAAGAAACTCATATTTAAAGTCATTAAGTTTATAACATTTGTCATTTAAATACTTGTAACAGACAAACACATTAAAAAAACCACTTAAATATTTTTTAAAGTAAAGAAATAAAAGTGAAAATGACAAAATAATAGTACTAATATATCACAAAATGTAACCTAATTAAATATAGGTATATGATTAAAAGACATTAAGAATTTTGTATTTAATACTATAATACCCACAGATAAGATCTCCAGTGCTATTTTTCAATGTGCAATAATACTTTTTTAAATTCAGCAATACCTTGAGAAACGAGCCAATGCTTCGGTGTATATTTGGGCTTCGAAACAGTTAATGATTTCCACTACTTTGGCAATGCGTTATAAACCCTAAGAGTTAAAAAAATATAATATCTTTGGCCAAAAGTAGTGATCATTCTTTTAAAACTAAGTATATTCCATATTTTATTGTTCGTAGTTTGATAAACATGATGAATCATCCTATGAGGTTATTGCACCTTTATGATAAGTTTTAATTGTTGGAATAGCATGGAATTATTTAGAAGGTACAAAGTGGAGTTGTTAAGACAGTTAATTTTTCATATCGTATAAATAAGATATTAACAATTTTAGAGATTCCAAAAATATTAAAAAATATATATATATTTTTCTCAACTATCAATTTAAAAAAATATTGTTTCCTATTTCTTCGAAACCCGTTTAAGTCGTTTTAGTATCATACCAGTACTGTAGATGAAGTGCACATCATTGAAAGGCTAAATATACAATACTTCATCTACTCATGATCATAATCGGGCTCAATTATCTTTAAAAAAATAACTATGAGATTCACACACATGAAAACTATTAACGACGAGAATGTCCGAAGTTTTGCCAAATATTTCGTTCCTTCGGGCATTAACTGTGAGAAAAGGTGCAGGTGTTTATGACACTCGTATTGGTTTCATTATTTTTAATGGACTTGACATTTAATGAACGCATCAGTAATAATTTATTGTCAAGTTTACAGACGACCTCCATGGCTTAGTTTGTTAGATAATACAATAATAAAATTGTGTTTAAACTTTGTATCCAAATATTTTAGTTTCAAGTTCTAAAGCTAATATACCGTGGAATGTTCGATGGGCTCTATCAAAAGTTAAATTTCCTGACCATCGTAAAGTTTGGTTTAATCCTAGAATACTGTAAGCTTGATGGATTTTTACAACTTCCACACAATAAATCAATATACGCATAGGCGTCTTCCACCCTCAGAATGGTTGACAATCATACTTGATGAAAAAATATAGCCTATCAATTGGTTTTGTCTCGAATAGACCGCTGAAAAAGACGAGGTTTTAGGATGCAATACACCTGCTTAAATTTTCTTCAAAAACAGGAAAAAAATCAACAAACCAAAAAATATCAGAAACCCACAAACGAATAAATTTTTTTTGTTTATAAAAATAGTCTTAACGGTTTCTTAGATATTTAGAGGGAAATCTTTTCTTCACTTCACGTTATCTAGGCAATTTTTGTTTCTACTATATTTCAATCTTGTTTGCTAGAATGACTTGTATAAATGCGGAATGTTACATACCAAATTGTCCATTTTATCCTGAAATAAAAACCATGTGACAGAAAAATTCTGTTGTATCCTTTTTGTAAAATGTTTAAACTAACAATTAAATTCTGCTCGGTAGATTATAGAATTTTGGTAATGTTTCATTTTGTTTTCCCTAACAACACCATTAAATCGATATTTATATACAAAAAAGTTACGAAGTTGATAAATGTGGTCAGATCACAAGCAAGGTGGTTTGATGATATTCGGCAGGTGTTAAATATAAATTGAAGCACAGAATTTAAAACTATTGATAGATGAAAAAACTTATAATCAACATCGAATCAATAACGACTGATGACGATGATGAATTCTTCTACTGCTTCCAATATATTTATATTGTCTGTACAATTTTGAATTTTGGTATATTTTGATCCTAAAATTTAAAGTTTCTCTAAATACGTTTATATTTTTTTGAAGAATATTTATATTGCAATATGTTTCAGTTATTGAAAATAATTCCTTTGAATCTGCTTTTAACGTCACCATTGGCGTTATGATGGTATAATGCAAAGTTGGAGCTTTTACCTACCGACAGAAGTTTGGAAGTCTTGAATTAATTATTTTTGTCATAGCTCAGACCAGATTAATTGAATAGAGGAGCTTAAAACATCATTCAAATTACGCTGGTCTCTAAAATGAGTACTTTACGTGTTTATTTATCAAAAAATAAGATTTTTCATACCACTTCTTCAAATTTTGTCGCAAAGTTTTGGTTTTAAAGTGTGGCATATTGTTTTCTTTATAAGCTCATTCAGTGGAATTTAAATAAATAATTAAAAGAGTCAGTTAATTGTAATGTAATACTTATTATAATGGCTTCAAATGATACTGGTTATTAATATTTGTTAGAAAGCATAATTGAAGGGCTGTTTTAAAAGCCACTTGATTGTGATGGTAAATTGAAAACTTGTAAAAAAATTAACTTTAGACTACTAAAATTTAAAAGAATAAAAATCCTAAATTTTTTAAGGTTTAAAAAAAATTCTTATTGTTTTTTATGACTATACGAGTATAAGTATAAGGTCTGAAAATAAGAGTTAGAAAAATATAAACCATTCAAAGTTACTTAATGCTCTTTCAGTTTTTTAATTAACTTTATATCAACTCTCGTTACGTTGCACGAAATAAATTAGTAATAATAAAACATTCAACAGATATGAGGTAAGATTTAAGTATTAAAGGAAAAATAATAATATGCGATGAAAAAATCGCAAGCGATTTATGGATTTCAAAGTAACCAACTATATAGTATGTTGGGAAAATATATTTTCGTATATTCCCGTGGTCTCACCCGTTCCCGGTCGTCCGTCACGGCCAATATATCACTGATTTAATTAGCGATGTTATCAGGCGGTCCCACCAAATACGAGTCGATTTAAACAACGCCAAGCAATCAATCAACTAAGGCAAATAACATTTTGACGTATGAAAAGTAATTTTATTTTGACATAATGCGAAACAGAACGCTCCGTGACGAAAGAAAGGGAAACGTGCGTGTTAAGTGAGCCAGTTTCATGTCGGCACATTATTTCATTAAATATGCGTGCGATCAGATATTTTGTATAAAATATATTTAGTCACAGGTCAACGAAGTGTGCATTGCTTATAGAAAACGCATTTCAAAGAGAATATTCGATTGTTAATTATTAGTTCAGGTACTTTTAAGTTATATTTTTAAGTTTGATTGCTGTTATTTTGTCGCAGATTAATTAAGTATGCGATCAGATATTTTATATAAAATATATTAAGTTACAGGTCAACGAAGTGTGCATTACGATATTGCTTATAGGAAACGCATTTCAAAGCGAATTATCGATTGTTAATTATTAATTCAAGTACTTTTAGGCTATAGTTTTAAGTTTGATTGCTGTAATTTGGTCGCAGATCAGTCCGATATTTTGTATGAAATTTATTTAGTCCTATTGACGAAGTGTGTATTACAAAAATTGTTAATTTATACTTTTGACACCTCCTGGTAACAGTTTTATTTTTACTGTCGTTATTTTGTCCTGTACGTCTTATATAAGTTTTTTTTCGATTAAATAACACTGTTACAATGTCAATGTTAAATGTAAATTGTTTTTAGCTGTTGTTTGTAATCTTTTGTATTGAAAAGGCCATTTGACCGTTGAAATTAAATAAAAACTCGGTTTTCGGTTTCGTAAGCATGCGATGAATTAGTTTGTATCGAACATATTCAGTTCTAGATTGAAGTAGGGTTAATTAAATTTCTTGTAGAAAGCGTAAATTTAATCAAACCTTACATTGTTAAAAGTTTTAAAGCCTTATTGTTTTGTTTGGTTTAAATTTGGAATTCGATTATTTTTTATACGTTGCCGATTAAGTAAGAAAACAAAAATAATAAAAAATATCCCTGCTTTTGAGAAAAATTATCTGGCATCCTTGCGACTATGCTCGCCCTCCTAATGGTGAATGGGTCTCTGGGCTGGAAAAGTGTTGTGGGATAAGACCAGATTTTTTGTGGCTTCTCTTTTCAATCTCTGGAAATTGTTTTTTTTCCTTTACCTCATAATGTGTTTGTGATTGTGAGATACATTATAGGCGAGTTATTATTTTATTAACTGAATTGGTTGTATTGATTACTTATTTATTGTAATCTTTTATTATTCTGTTACACTAACTACATGTAAAATGATGTGGGCTAAAAAACATTTGTTGTCCTTGCGGCCGGGCTCACTCTTTATCTCTTCCAACGCTTACGCAGTTAAATTAACGATGATTAAATCTCTTCAGATCATAAATAAATTCAAAGGTTTTAAAAAAATATTCTTACTTATAAGTGTACTATTTACACTTAATGCAACATTGTGTCGAATAATTTTAGATAGATGGCACCCAAAACGTTCAAAGTCAATAATATAGTATCCTACACTTTATTTTTTATCATTGGAAACAGAAATATACCACAAAATTATTTACAAAGTGCATATGAACTTTGTGTCCATTATTATGAACTCCAGGTTTGATGAGATCAGATAATTATCAGGTATATTTAACGAAAGTTTGCCAATCAATCAGGGGGTTGTTCTACCTGTAAGAAGTTTATTTATGTATAAACATGTGCGTAGATCTTTTAAGGAAAATAATAAGAGCTATGGATATAATCCATATTCTCTAAAATAAAGATTAAAAGAAAATATGAGAAAATGTAAAAGAAATAAATTAAATAAAACTTGAAGAAATAATGTAATACTGTACCATTGAAGTTCCGGTGCACTTACATGAAAAATGAAAACCTGAATTAGTTTTTTTTTTTAATGGAATCGCTACAGCCACCTCCCCCTCCCAATTTATTTACATACATTATGACTTGCATAATATAAAGGTACTACTGACGATGATCATGATACAGTGGGGTGAAAGAAAAAAGACGACGTGGATAAAAGATACCATTATCTTACGCTGAGATTATGAATATAAAGAAGTGTATAATGTTGTACCTGAAATTTTGTATAATGAAAAGTAACGTGAAATAAGTAAAAAGGAGATACACTTTTTTAAATTGAATTGTTTAAACAGATTGAGGTTACCTTTGTTGAATAAACTTATATGAGTATAATTAATAACACTTTCGGATTAATTAATTTCATTAATTTATTTTTTCAGAATATCACTTGCGTGCACTTAGAGAAAAATGAGGAGTGTCAATGTATAAAAGAAGTTACAACTAGGAATTCTGAAATGAATGAAAACCTGTAAAAAACGAATGTTTTAAGAAAGGCGAAGAAAGAAGCTTTTAGATGGTAAACATATTTGTAGAGAATAAATGACGAAAGTCGATCTTGCGCAAAGTGTACGTATAAAAGGTAGACTGAGGAAACATGACTGGATCAAATGAATCAAATTTTGATAGAAAGTAAAATGAGATCTTTTATGACGATGGAATTTTCTGTGAGAGAATGCTTAATTCTAGAAGCGTATTCTCTCCCACAGGTGTCACAAACACATATATGTTATGTAGATCCTTTGTGCCACCTAGTTACGCTGACGCACGTTCGTAGCATATTGACTGTTTCTCACTTGTTTAGCTGTTAAAGGCACCATCAACTTGAACACAGAAATTTTTCCACTTTCCATGACCTTGAGCCAACCGCTCCTGGCCTCAGACAAAGTAAGTGATTCTGGCAGACTGTTCTTATAGCGCTTTATCTGACCAGCAAGTGGTCACCACCTATCGATTGGGCATTTTATCCCCACATATGATGCGTTTCGGGAGATTATGGTCGCCCATACGTAGTACTATAGGTGTCGGGTCTATCTCAATTTCGCCACTACAACCATATCCTCTACAGGTTAACAGTTACAACGATAAAATAATGACAAAGTGAATATACAATTCAGAAGCGCAAGGTGTGCGTATAAGAGGAAGAGTGAAGAAAACATGACTGGATCAAATAGATCAGATTTTCAATAAAGGTAAAATGAGAAGTACGAATAATAGAAGATTGTGTATGAAATATTTTCTTTCTGTGTATGTATCATTCAAATGGTTCAAATACCGTTTTTTCATCGTTATTATTTTAACTTTTTCGATCAACTACAAGAATGCTGGCTCAACTGGGGAAACTCCTATGTATATGGTCCTTTATATTAAAAGTAATGTATGTCTGAAGAACGTACTAAGAAAAATTAAACCCGCATATAAGATAGGTTAACCAAAGTTGTATAATAATTATGACTAAGTTAAAAAAAATCAGTCTCTTCAGCTTTCACCATCATTTAAGCACCTGTATGTTAATAAATGGTATACCCCCACTTTATTATATTCTGTCATGAATATTTCGCTTCAACCACGTTCATAGAACTTGTTATCAATACCCCCCTATTTGCAGCCACGATTCAACCAAAAATATTATTGAAGTAATTTAATAGGTTTGGAGCGAGATATTCTCTGTTTTGACGGTGTTAGAATTCAGGGAATATTTTGTTTTGATCCTTTAGTGGTTATTTAAAATAAACATTGTTTGTGCATATAATCAATAAACTGTACAATAAAACTAATCTAAGGTCAAAAACACTACTAAGACGGCTTTCATCACTGGTTTGGGAATTATATGAAATGAAGATTTTTATGCAGGCTGATTCGTTTAGTCAATATTTCAGTCGTCGTTGTTGGACCTTATAGGATCCCCTCGCCATTCCAACGTCTATTTAGTTGGAAAGCAAAGTTGTGCAGTTGAGTTTTTCTTTCTTTCTTTTCTTTTCTTTAATAAAGTGAAACGTTGCACATAAGTCAGCTCACTGGACACCATAGTGAGACGATGGGAGCACATTGGCATGTCTTTTTTCATCTTTTTTGATAGAATATATATGACCAAAGTCATAGGTATCCTTATACCCCCGAACACTAGACGGGAAAAATGCTTATGTAATTTGAGGGGAGTAGCACATCGCGGGGTTCGAAACAGCGCCCTTCCGCACGGAAGTCTGGTACGTTATAGTGCGACCGTGCACCTCAGTTTCACATTACTCAATTGTTGACCATATTATCAATCTTGTGGCGTTCGTATGCGCGGTCAATGACCGGTGAAACGACCTTTACATACCTTAACAATTTGAAACAAACAAGTGCAAGGTCCACACGCCGGTCATTCAACTCACTATCAGGTGTGGAGCGCATTCCATGTTAGAGCGAAAAGGCAACACATCTGTCGCGCTAGTTCCCAAAACAGAATGATACCTACATATGACAAGAATCGTATTGTGGATGCTGAAACGAGACGGTGGTATATCGTGCGCGCATTCCCGTACACATTCAAGAATAGTATAAAATACCTATGTCTATCAATTAAATTTCTCTTTCCGCATTGCGATCTACACAAGTTTTATTTATCAACAAACCATCATCATTATCTATAATTACTGATTTTCCAGTACATATACCACAGGGTTTTTATAATTGTTGACCATATGTTTTATCTTATAATTACTGATTATCCCGTTTATATAACACAGGGTTTTAATAATTGTTGACCATATTATCAATCTCATAATCACTAACTATCCAGTAAATATATCACAGAGTTTTAATAATTGTTGACCATATTATCAATCTTATAATTTCTGATTATCCAGTAAATGTGTCACAGGGTTTTAATAATATTTGTCAATATTATCGATCTGCTGATTATCTAGTAAATATTTCACATGGTTTTAAGAATTAAATACCATTTTATTAAATACAAATTTATATTTTAGAAAACAAAAATAACAAACGCGAGTTTCATATATAGTTGATAAGATGTTTGTCTGTTAATCCGGGTGTTGCGGATTCAATTCTAGAACCTAAATTAATTTAAAAAGGACTTTAATTTGGTCATCAATTAAGGCACTTAAACTTTATTATGGTTAGTTGCAAGAGATTGCCATATGTCACAAGGCATATATGGTTTCACTGTATATACCGAAATTGTATGTTGTGCAAATATTTGTTGATAAATAAATTTTGCAAATCATGTGTTATTTATTTTAACATTCTATTTATTTTTCTGGTGCTATCTTCTATTGAAGGTAAGCAATCATCACATCGATTTATTTTTCTGGTGCTATCTTCTATTGAAGGTAAGCAATCATCACATCGATTTATTTTTCTGGTGCTATCTTCTATTGAAGGTAAGCAATCATCACATCGATTTATTTTTCTGGTGCTATCTTCTATTGAAGGTAAGCAATCATCACATCGATTTATTTTTCTGGTGCTATCTTCTATTAAAGGTAAGCAATCATCACATCGATTTATTTTTCTGGTGCTATCTTCTATTGAAGGTAAGCAATCATCACATCGATTTATTTTTCTGTTGCTATCTTCTATTGAAGGTAAGCAATCATAACATCGATTTATTTTTCTGGTGCTATCTTCTTTTGAAGGTAAGCAATCATCACATCGATTTATTTTTCTGGTACTATCTTCTATTGAAGGTAAGCAATCATCGCATCGATTTATTTTTCTGGTGCTATCTTCTATTGAAGGTAAGCACCCATCACATCGATTTTTAATTTATAAACTGCAAGTCTAAACGAGAAATATCGTGCTTTTTCCGTACCAATCGCGAATGCTTTTAAACCATAAAATTCTTTTTCTGCCTGGTTTGTGTCTGTTTTCCATGTTTTTTTGTATCATAATCTATCTGCTGGGTTCAATTATTAAAAAAAATACACCATAAATCATGAGATTGCGATTAAGATAATTGTAAGGCATATTTTGTGTGAGAATTTAAAAAAAACGCATTATTTAATGTTGTCTCTTTCAATATATAATATAAATATTTTGTATATTCATATTTAAATTTGTTGTTGCTGTTTGAAATTTAATTTCATCTATACTTAAAGTTAATACCCAATACTCTGTGGTGCGGGAAAAGAGTTTCATATATTCAAATAAGATAGTTTTTCAGCTCCTAAATATTATTTAAAGAAAAACACTGGATTTATATATTTGTATATCAACTTCGGAATAACAACTTAATAACGCTGGGTGTCTGATACGTGATGTGGTTGATAAATCAAATGAAGGTAACCCACGTAAGATAATAATATTCAATTTTTTAATAAACACTCTTATTGAAATAAGTAGAATTCTTCATAAAATTATATGGCACGGAAGTATGAAAAGTGAAAAAGAAAGAATGAAATTTGATGGATGTGCGTTATATTTAGTGTTGGAGACAGATGCTTCGTATCCCGTGGAACGCAAGGCATATCAAGTATATATCATACATGAAATGGCGAAATAATTTCGAAAAAAATACATGAAAAGGGTCCTTTTATACTCATACATAAGGCATTGTGCCAGAAAAGACGACCAAAGTTTTAAGAAGTTAGTTATCACGTTGCAAAATGAGCAAGAATGTGTCCTATGAGATGGGCGAAAGGATGAATACAAAAATGCACCAAGTTGCAGGCAAAAGATATAATTATGAAACTCATGTCATGAATACATCTCAACATGTCATGAATACATATTTTAATTTAATAAATTTTAAAACAATAAAACTATGCGTATATTGGTTTGTTACTTTTCTCTGAGTACCTTGTAAGAAGGTTTGAAAACATTATTTTTTCATGCTAAAAAACTTTATGTTAAAAACTGTCTTTTTCAGAATGTCAAATGCCCTGTCCTTATAAAATAATGAATTCAAATAAAGATAAAGGTTGCGTTACAAATTTTCGTGATAAATTGTGTTCTTTGTTATCACAGAAATTTGCATAGCATATTTCGTGTTTGCGAAAGCTGTTTTGCTCACGAAAATAATTATTCCATCCCTAAAATCTTCAAAACGATTAGATTATAAAAGTAAATTAGTTTAAAATGATGAGCATGAATAATTTATTCCTACACCCGTATGGTACTGTTTACCATGTGTACGTTTTCTTTTATGGGACTTTTGGGTCGCAAATTTACGTTCTTAGTCATATTTGCAAGTGATCAGGTTATTTTGGAAACATTCACGTTTCAATTTTATTTGTTTGTTTGACATTATTTATCGTAGGACAATCTTGCTGACCACTCAATTACAAAAAAAATGCATTTAGAAAGAGAGCATTTCAACACAAAAGTTACCTGATAATAAAACGAGGTAATTTTTTTAGAATATGATTTAGCATATCTATATTGATGATATCAAAACTTTGAGGAGCGTGGCAGGGAGAAAATATTGAAAGATTATAATATCTTCTCCAAATTTATCGTGCTTTTGAATTACGAACCATTGGCTAGGTAAGGAATTCATTATTTATCGTTGTGCGTGTTGGTAACACTAGCGCTAACATATATATTTATAGTAATACATTTGTTGACTAACTCGAACTAAGACTGGATCCCTTTTTTAGAATCTATGTAATATTATGCTCCGTTCACCTTGTTCTCTGTTGCTAAGCTTCTTTCAATGCCCCTTTCAACTCGCTCACCACACATAAACATACTGCTTAGGTAACAGAACCCATCAGACTGTTCTGTTTCTGTTTTTAGTTAACCCATACATCACACACTTTTGACACACTTTTTAATTTAACCATAACCATTGATTTCGCTTTATTCGCTTTATAACTTTTTACTAGACGTATGTCACATAGCTCACTTATCATATGCTTTAAATCTTTTACATATTCAGTTTCACGTAAATATTTAGATAAAACATGATATCCATTTACTTAGCGATAGAAACGCTATTTTCGTTTCTCACTGGAACTACAGTACATACTATTTATTTCATGTAGGGTAACATATGTATTTATTATTAGCGGGTTTACTGTATTTCATGTAGGGTAACATATTATGTATTTATCATTAGCGAGTTTACTGTATTTCATGTAGGGTAACATATTATGTATTTATCATTAGCAGGTTTACTGTATTTCAGATTTTTTTCAAAAATTATTGTGATGTAAAGAAAAATTTAAAACAACCAAAGATTTCGGTTAATTTTATGCAAAAGGATCTTTGAAAATGTATAAATTGGTAACTCTTCAAATTACACGTAAACACCGCCTCTTCACGGTTCACCTCACGGGTTTTTTTTCTATTTAAACTGGAGAATATATTGCCATGTGGCAATCTCTTCGAACCAACCAGAAATATGTTTAAATGGGCCCTAAGCGAAAACCAGACTGGAAAAAAACCTGGGTTCCAGTGGGGATCGAACCCGCAACCTCCGGATCGGCAGACAAAGAGACAATCCTCTTTTGGTGAAAGAGAGATTCTGGAAAGGTTTAAATGAATGAAGCGGTGCTAAATTCTAATTAGTGAAATAGCAGAGATTTTTTGTTTGGTGTTGTTTGAATAATTGTTATATCAACCTATATGTCTCCATTTTTTACAAAAATAACACCTAATTTGAAACTATTTACAATTTTTCTTATTTCTTTTAAGCATCATTTTACATTATTTACACCCAAATCCATCAGATTTAAATTGCTTTAAAGATTAAATTTAAAATTTTGCTGCCATCTATTGTAACCGGAAAGTTTCAGACTTAAATCTGGAAAATGCCGCAACGGTGTCACTAAAAGTAAAAAAGGTGATAATCCCCTCAGTTCAAAGCTCCTGAGAATTAGGTTGGAGGTTGACGACCTGTTACATGCAAAACAACTAAAGGAATTTCATTTTTTCTCTTTCTTTATTTATCTTGTTTTAACTACCTTGGTACAATTAACATATTTTATTAAAAAACAGACACGAATGAGGACGCGGGTAATCTTAATGTCCTATGTAACGAAACGGAAAAAGGGGGGCTCTTCATCAAAAGGAAAATCGACTTCCCTCGTCATTACGTTTCCACTTTATCTATGCTTGTGATACATTGTATTTTTGATGCAACTTAAATATTTAGAAAAACAGGGTTGGTATTTGAAAGAATAAATTTTGTTTAGTATGATTTAACGCCATCTTATTCGTGATGCTTTATTCTTATTGGAGTAGGCAGATTATCATTTCATTTTTTCTGGCAATCACTCGCTTCTGTCATGTTCATACACATCAACATTCTCTTGTTCTATAAAGGTTTTTAACTCTTTCAGAATTTTAACAATTTAATTGTATCACGCTTTTCTAGGTCTTTCTAAGCTTCCCAAACTTGTAAAGTTTATTTTTGTAAATATTTAAATATTCATTCTTTCTGTGTGGTTGAACCGTCTCAGTTTTCTTTTCTCGATATAAAACACTCCATCTTCTTTTCATTTCCATTATTCTCTAGCGTCCTCAATCTTTAATCTGTCATACATTCTTTATCCACACATTTTTCGAAACAAGCACGTTTCTTTCACATTTAACATGCGTTCATCACTTTACGTCACGTTCATGTTTTGCTTCCATAGGCTTATGTTTAATATGAGTTGAGGAAAAATAATAACAACTATGGTTGTTTATTGAAATAATGCTTTGAGTCTAAAAGAAGGTTTTTTATTGGAGACCCAACAATGCTATAATAAAAATGTTTCTTTGACGTGTTTTTAAATATTGTTGTTTATAGTTAAGGCATTAACGTTGTGGAGGTTTAAAGACATTGTAATTTATTTTTATCAAACACTGTTTATTCTACTTTTTTGTAACGGTATAACCCTACCGGTTTCAAGGCTTTCACCTCATCTTCAGGGGAGCAAAATGTTTGTGCTCTCCTGAAGATGAGGTGAAAGCCTTGAAACCGCTAGAGTTATACCGTTACAAAAAAGTGGAATAAACAGTGTTTGATAAAAATAAATTACAATGTTTTTAAATATTCTTATTTTATCAATTAAGATGGTGATAAAACTTAGATAAATTGTAATATACATAATTTCCGAACCCCAGCCCCTAGTTGAAATCCTTGCGAAATTTCATTTAGATCACTATGCCTCTGGAACAACAACCTGCTGTTATTAGGATGAACGAAGGAGTGAAGAGGAGTATGAAGCACCAACAGTTGGCTTTTGCCTGCAGAGGTACTTTGCTTTGACCGCCCCCTGAAATCGCTCAGCGGTTGCCAATAAAGAATTGAAAGAACTAAAGACGGCACGCCAAAATGAGAAGTAGTCCATGCAATATTTTCTGCAGTTTTGAAAAAACTCACTGTGTTATATCAAATATAATTTGATAAGTAAAACGTTCAGCGCTATCTAAGGGGCAAACTCTGAGAGAAGATAACATTATGTATTTGACACAATTAAAATAAAAATCAAGGTTCAAGAATATACATATAAAAAGAAAATATAAGAATCTAGCTGCATATTGATTGCTATCCTAATTGTTTTCTACAAATGAAAGGATGCACATTGAATCTAAAATTGTGACTTAAAAATTATGCAAATATCTTTAAAAATGTCAGTGGTAGTTCCATATTAATAACACTTAAACAAATGGGCCAGTTTATGTGATTTTCGGTGGAGAAAGGACAACAAATATTCCATATCTTCAGTGTCTAGGAGTAACATTCGGAGAGAACACTAACTTATATGCCTCATCTAAACATTTTCTTAGGAAAGATTAGCATCAAAATAAACATCCTTCGCACGTTAACTGTGATGAATTGAGGATATCCGTACAAACCTACTTTGCGCACTACAGCAATGGCCAGAGTGTTATCCGCAGCAGAGTATCGTACCTCTATTTGGCTGATAAGTGTTCACAAAACCATCTAAATGAAGAAATATGGATTGTCGATGGCACTCTGAAATCAACAAATTTGGCATAACTTCGGGTTCTCGCTAGTATAAATATGCTACTTCCTAATCCATGACAGAAAAACGTTTTAAGAAGGGAGGAAATAAAGTTTAATATAAATGAAACACTAATAATGCAAGTGGTACTCGTATTCCTATCCCGCTCCAACTTGCCTTAAATTCCAACAAACTTCTAGACCGAGGGACAATGATCAGCTAAGAGGAATGTGAGGTCAACGGACAGCTGGTGACAGCAATGCAATTTATTCTCGATCGGAAATCTTTGCCTTGTGAGGGGTTATGACGTGCTTATACAACGATTTAACCTACAACGATGGTTGGAGGTCAGATGTAACCTTAATAATTTTTAAAGTGGCCAAGGTTGCAGTACATACGCCTCACAAAGGTGGAGCTTCATTAATTCCTCGTAGCACTCACGTGAAATTGTCCGGACTGTCGATCATATCGTAGAAAATTGTCCAGTATATTAGTTCTCGGGAAACTAGAGAAGATTTTTCGGGGTACGCCTGAAGCTGTATCATGAATAAGATACCAGGATATAGGTATGTGAGAGAGAAACCGTACAAGAGAAGAAACACACCTTAAAAGCAACATTATTGGACCCACTGTACTTTTTTATTAACCAGATTCGCGAATCGTCATCAAAACCGTTCTACGTTATTAGTTTCTTCAAAGTAGGTACTTAAGGAAAATACACTCAGGAGCAGGGATGCTATTTTCAGGAATCCTGAGTTTTTATCCTTATCTTTATATGTGGATGAGCATATGTAACGAAGATTAAGTGTTATATGATTTTGAAAACATTTTATTGACGATTTAATTTAACCACAAAATACACATTTTACTAGTTAGTAATTATTAAAACAACCTCCGTGGTATAATTGGTGAGATGTCTCCTAAACCGGGGTTGTAGTTAAGGTTCCTTTTGGTGCCTATTTTTTTAAACAGTGTTACGAGTACATTCTGAATTTCCTTCGAGAC
Organism: Odontocerum albicorne; assembly: GCA_949825065.1. Taxonomy (NCBI): domain Eukaryota; kingdom Metazoa; phylum Arthropoda; class Insecta; order Trichoptera; family Odontoceridae; genus Odontocerum; species Odontocerum albicorne. Next base: position 24,961,663 of record OX463853.1, on the reverse strand, counting down.
CTCAATGAAGTCTTAAACAGTAACTTAAGACATATTATATCTCAGGTCATTAAATTAATGTGTTACTTCACACATTGATGTATATTATAGTCATTTCTCACGTGGTCCTTCTTCTTTCCTAGACTTTGGTGACATTTGCATATATTTTGTTTAATGTTTTTTTTGCCTCATTTGTTATTTAATGTTTCAAGTATGTTTAATTTTCTTTTTAGAAATACCGTTGTTACTTTTCACATTATAACTGATATGAATCTGTGTATGGTTAATTGAAATGGTTACCGTATGGTCATTAATTGTCTATTCATGAGGTGCATTGTCGCGGGGTAACGCATTGAACTTCCGTGCGGAAGGTCGCCGGTTCGAACCCTCCCCTCGAATAACACGAATATTTTTTCCGCCTAGTTTTCGGAGGTATAAGGATACCTATGACTTCGGTCATGTCTATTCTTTGAAATAAAGGAGAGAACATGTCGGTGTGCTCTAATCGTCTCACTTCAGGTGTGCCATCGTACAGTGGCGTGGCCGGTGAGTTTGCTGGTGCGCAACGGCTCTTTCATTTAATAAATAAACTCCGCGACCCAGCCTCACTTTCCAACTGAATTGACATCAGAATAGCGAGGGTATAAAGCGCAATAAATTAAATCTTTCAAGTCTATGAAAAAGTGTGTGCGCATTAAAAATCGGGTTGTTCTCTCACATACGGTCACACAATTGACGTAAAGGACAAGGTCAAGATTGACTTTTTAATGATCCAGTAATGATAATCACAACATATTTTTTGTAAGGTGTTACACTTCATTGAACTCTTATGCTAGCGTCACAATGCGCTTCAAGGATTCTCTTTTCTTAACAATAAAGCACATATCAGACACAACTTAACATACTTCTGTGGACAGTGAAAGTGAAAAAATGGACTTCTACCCAAGGGTTTCGGATTCTATTCCCGATGGCACCAGAAAATAAATTAAAATAAGGAACCCTAGTCTGGTAAAGCAGTCGTCTTGTAACAATACTCACAAGGGGTTGTTTTTTCCAACTTTTCAGAAAGATATGAAACATGTCTTAAGTGAAAACTAGACTGGGTTTTTTTTTAATTTAGGTGTATACGGGAATTGAATTTGCAACCTCTGAATTGAATGTCAGGTGTCTAGCCAACTAGACTACGGAAGTCGTAATTTATTTTCATACTAACAATAAAAAAATATTACTTAAAAAGTGGTGAAAAAAAAGGAAAATAATTGTTTAAAAGATGTGAGGTAAAATGGTCTAACATTACTTATTCCCAAAAAAATAATGGTTTCAAAAGAAGATATTTTATAAAGCGGTATAAAATTATCTATGCCTTTTTTTCGCGTATGAAAAAGTTTTGTTCAAACAATGGCAAGTAATTTAATCATCGGTATGCAAATAAAAAATTCAATCTCTGAAGAAAATTACTTATTGACTTAATACATGAGAAGTTTCCGCTACGGAAAACATACAAAGAGGCAAATTGGGTTCGTTAAATTTCATACAAAAAGTCCTTATTGAAAAACCGGATTCTTTTTCATATAATTTGAATGTATATAATATACTAAAAAGTGTTATCTCGGTTTTCAGTAATATTATTCAAGTTGAAAATATCTTTATTCTCGTACATACGCATTCATCAACCTTTTAGATTAATTTAAATAAATCTTTTTTTTTTATTGATTTTAGTAATTCTGTTATGACGTGATATTTTTTTACAAATTTTACTGTACATTACACATCATCACGCTATGTTTTTTTGGAGTAGATAGAGACTATGTATATTTCCGCGCTTTTAACCCTACCCTTACGGTGATAAAAATAATACGCGTGCTCCGGTGTTGGGTACTGAGTACGCAATAAAAAATTAGCGATTTTAAATCGGAATAATAAGAACATTCATAGATAATCCCCTTAATTAATTATAATTGAAGTTAAAAATTATAATAATTGAGATTTATTTGCTGAAAATATTAAAAAAACTATCTGACAACGCTCACGGAACGGGCGTACGTCTAACCTATTTGCAAGCTTAGAAGCTACTAGTGGCGCGGAACGTCAGTCGCATACCCCGGCGCTTACGCCTTTGCTTGCGACGTTGAGACAATTCAGCTCCTCGCAATTCAGTCTAGTATGCAAGAGTGAGATGCGAATATAGTGTCACGCTTCCCGCATTCTATTCACCTATCGTCAAGACGAGGCACTCGCAGCGTTTAAATGCGAATTTGTTTTCGATCTTTACAAAACACCTCGATGTAGTCGATAAATTCTGATTATTATTAATATTATTTTTTAAATCAATGCGTAAATATATTATGAAGGAATACCTAAAATGTTAACCTTGTATTAATTATATTTATAGAGATATTGATGGTTTTTAGAAGCAACGTGTAGAAGATACCCAACACAGGGAAGGAAAGGTTAAATTCATGTACACAGCTCTTGTCCCGTCCACATCCAAATGTCTTGTCAAATATGCTATTCTGTTTCTCATTCTTCTTAAAATGTTCTTCAGTTACTCCTTTCACTTTTTCTTGTGTATTTCTCTGCAAATTTTTCATTCTTTTCAGACATATTTATTTATTTCGTTAAATTTTATCTTCATGTGGCCGAACCATCTTGAAATTCGGTCTTTACTAGATTGAACCGTTTTTCGGAGTTCATACTTTTTTTGGTTGGTTTATGTGATGGTTGATTATGCATTCTGCATCACTTTCAAAACGTCGGCAATCATTAAAATCAACCTAACACAACAACTGCTACACCTTTAAAAAATATTTTAAACTGGAGGAACATAGTTATGCTTTATACCATTTTTTTTCAGCATCAAACATAGTCGTATCAGATTTCCTACGCTAAGTCCGCATTTCTACCGTATTTGGTTCTCATGTAAATTATCTATTGTATAATTTATAAATTTTTATATATATTTTACATAGCACCGTTTCTTAGTCGGAAGTCATCTTAAAAGGTCTGATACGAATAAGAGTCGTAGAAAGTTGAAAAAAATATATCTTGAATACACTTTCTTATCTCACCACTTCTCACTGAAAGATAATTCCACTCAAAGATACCAGCAACACAGAATATCCTCTCAACATACGTAGCCCTGCTGACAAGAGAAACCTTGACAATGAGGTTTACAGCTTTTGTTTGAGAATTTCTCATTATAAGTCATCCTCATACAGCATGATCCAAAATATAGTGATATCTCAACCATTTAAGATCTAGAAAAGATGACGAAACAGTTCGAAAATATCAACAATTTGTAAACACCCATGGTTTGTTAAATGTATTCTCTTTATCAATTTTTTTCTAAAATTAGTTCAATCTCGTAAAGAAGTGTAATACGTAAAATAAAATAGTTATTCAAAATAAGCCAATAGATACTTAAAAATCTAAAGAATGAGATAATGTTTTCATTTGTTTGCTTGACATCAACTAGCTTACAAAAAATTGTGTTATGAAATTTCATATAAACAATTTCCTAATATTTTTAATATTTAAATATGAGGAGTGCTTTTACAGTGTTGACAAAAACGCCATGAGAATAAATTATATTCATATTTTTTCAAAACGAGAGAATAATTACCATTTAAGATCGATAAAATCTTTCTAAGTATTTTTAAAAGATGGGAAGTATAAAGTAATAATTTTTTAAAGTATATTCAGGAAGCAACTTTTATTTTCAAGTAACAGTTACTTTGTCGAAGAAAAAAAAACCCAAGTTACGCTTTCTCTTGTAAACACTGAGAAAATATTCAAATTATTCTTTATCAAAAAATACTCAGCACCTGACGTTCCGATTACGGATTCAGAAGGCGGGGGATTTTAATAAAACTTTTTTCGTGAGGGAAATATTATCAAATTTGATTTATTTTTAATAATGTAATCAAAGTATTATTTTCAAGTATCGCGTTTTTTTGTTATAATTTATTCTGGATATTGTTACTGATTTACGAAAGCCATAAACATTAACAATGAAAAAATTACAGTAATATTAGTTCCTTTATAAATTATTTTGGTTTAATTCGAATTGATCTACTATTTTATGTGTTATATTAAATTGTTCCTTTTGAAGACATTATCCACTTAAAATTGAAGACGTATTCCGCTTAAAAATTGAAGACGTAATCATCTTACAGAAATGTAGATAACATGCGAATGGAGACGTAATCCGCTTACACACATGTGGATAACATGTGAATGAAGACGTTATCCGCTTAAAATAATGTGGATAATAAATACACTTTAAAGTAGAACGCTTTACTTATATTAAGGGGGCTTCGACATTTATTAGTCATACTATTTACTGTCGAAATTTTCTGTTTGTATTGCACCGCCATCTATGCATTTGTTATCGATCCATCAACATTATGCATGAACGAAAACTAAATGAAACATACTTCCTGAGAAGACAAATATGTTACCAGAATTCATAGTCTGACTTTGACAATAAATACTAAATCTTAACTTTTTTTTTGGTGGATAAATTATTTTTTAATGTTGAATTTCGTAAAAATTAATAAGAGATACTTATGTTATTATCTCCATACTTAAAAGTTCGGAGTGCATGTGATCCTACTTTGAAAACAAATTTTAAAAAATACGGATAGAAAGTAGTATTTAGTATAGCTGGTCTATGAAAACAACTCCGAGGTAGCGCTATTCGGATAATGTTTCGGCCAACCTGGAAAAATTGCGGGAATAGACAGAAAAAGATTAGAGAACCCACGGTTGACCGAGTTGGAAATGCAACCATCTGAAGACTAAAGCTGTGCGAGAATCGTACGACTATCATAGTCAAGAAAGCTTTCACTTGTGATGTGAGGAAACATGTTTTATGTATTTAAAATTAAAATTTTTATATGAAAGTGTTTATGAGACACATCAAACTAGAAAGTCATATTTAAAATAAATTAACATAATAACCTTTGAAGCTGTGATAAATCCCTTTTGGTATTTGATTGGTTACTGAAGAATAAATGAATAATTTGGGGTATATAGAAATTAAAACGAAGAAATGAGGAATCAAAAAGATAAATATTATTATGAGGAATCAAAAAGACAAAAAACATAAAACGTGGTTTGAGACTTTCAAAATTCTCGTCACTTTTTTTTAGTTTTTTGACATATGTTTTGCTATTTTTTGTTAATATTAAATTATTATTTCAAAACCTTGTTTTATACACTTTTTTTACAGTTGTAAGACTTTATCTACTTTGGTTTAAAATCCTTGATTTTTGTATTTTTTAAATCGCCTTAAGAGTCGTACTAGAAAACTTAACGTTGATAAAATAATATACGAGTATCATTAAGCCTGCGAATATTTTTTTTGTATTATGATTTATTTGTACCGACCTTTACGGATGAGAAAAAAGTTCTTAGTATCCTTTTTTGTAGTGCAGTTAAAAAATGGGACCAACCTTACGATAGGCTATTCCTCGTGCTCGAGGAATAGCCTATCGTAAGGCTGTCAGCTATTCTGTGGATGGATGACGCATATTGGTATATTGTATGCAAGCTGTTGAACAGCATGCATACAAACATGACAAATATTGTTTTTTACGCTACTTACTGACTGAAGATGACACGACAGTCCACTATTTTTTATTTTTATTTCGTATAATTCAGTCATCATGTTCACGAAGTTTAATTCGAGGACTACGTCATGTTATAATGCATCACTGGGGATACAATTTTGATCTCTGAACTGTTAAGCTGAGTAACAATAATTCAAACGCATCTGGAACTCAAGGACATATCCACTACTTCAGCTGGTATGAAGTCGGGTAACACTAATGTTTTTGTTGATATTATGAACTGTCAAACTTTAGTTTGTATTGCTGCCCTTCCACTATCCACCACTCTAAATATACGGGCCCCTTTCACTAGCGTACATGATCCCTCCGACCACCACACTTCGAAGTGGACTATGGTGTTGAGCGGCTGGTTTTCCCCGCCCGTCTCGCAAGTCATAATGGATAATTTAACTTTGACAAAATATCAACCATTGAGACGCAAGTCAAACAATGTTACTGCGGTTATTGGGCAAACTACACGCCAGAGTGCAAGAAAGCTGCAGCCAAGCCTGACGCAGGCTTCATGCTCAATACGAATACAGTCAATGTCAGCTAGGATGCATCGAAACTAGTGAAAATGCTATTTGATAAATCATATGGGTGTGTTTGAGTTTGTGATAATAAGCGATTTACCCTTCACCCAGGAATCAAACCCGCGGTGTCCACTCGCTTAGTGTGAATGCTAACCGTTAGACCACGGCTACCGACACAACACTTTAATAGTGATTTTTTTCCTATGAAGCGGTAAGTGTATTATTTATTTTGTCCTATAAAAGAGGAATTATGAGGAAATGAATACAATTATAAATCTTCTTGTAAACACTTTAACATAAATATCTAAACAATTCAAATATATAACATCTAAGAAGTATCAACATTCCCTCTAATGAAGATTTCTATGATGTACTCAATAACAATGCTTGCGTTCGCTAATTGAAACAGTTATCTATATATAATATATGATAACATTAAAAATCTCCTTCACTGATAGAAAACACAAAATAATAAAAGAAAAAATATGATTTACAAGAAAAAAAAATAATCAACTATCAAAAAGTCTAGAACCATTTTATTCGACCCCAAAAATCAAGCATCACCCCAGTGTAATGAGATAAACGCAACTGGGGGCATTAAATGTGTATTTCAATTCACGCCTTCACCCTATTAAAAAAAACCGATAAAATCCTATCAAGCATTAATAAAACCATATAAAGATACTTCGAATAAATATTTTTAAACGTAAGAAAATCAGCTGTGAATTTAAAGCTTTTGTCATAAATGGTTTTATTGGGATCGAGTTGAATAGTTTCTGACCTACAGCATGAGTTTAAAAAATCTGTCGACTTCAGCCCATTAAAAAAGTCCTACCTACTATTTAAATAATCGAGGTTAAAATCTCATCTATACTTAAATCAAAAGAGTTTCGGTACATTGAATGTTTAAAACATAAAATGAAACCAATTAATTTGATGAGTCTATTTTACCTCATGAAAGTTAACGTTTTGATTTAAGGTTTGAATTATTTTGCTAAATTATAATATGAAATCTTAGTGTTCGCGGTCAAAGGTTGTTGAATGCCCTCTTGAGTATTTCGTAAAATTTCTGTATTTTATAATGCAAAAAAATAGATTTCCCGCTACTCTTTAGAAAATCCAGGCAAGTCCTTTGAAGAGACAATAAAATAAGATTCCCTAGGGATCTAAAGAAACCCTTCAAGAAAAACAAGGAGCAACTGTCCTTCAGGCCAAAGTATTCAAGATTATTGGAAAAGGCAGGAAATAATGGAAAACGTCGCACGGAACCAAGAAACAAAGTCATCAAAGACTACCGAATCTTTATTTTCCAAAATGGATATAAGTCCTTGATACAAATTATTTCTCGGAATGTAGCGTGTCCCTTTAAATCGATTTTTGGCTACAAGCATAATTTAATTAAGGTTTAAGTACAAATACTACTCTTTCGAAATGGCCTGTTTTAAATTTTCTTTTCAAATGATTTTGTAAAGAACAAAGGGAAATTTATATAAGTATTGTATTTGTCCTCGTGTTATTGCTAACTACACTATGATAAAGTTGTCCAAATGAATATGAAATTTAAAATAAATCTATCATGAAATATGGTCAAAATAAATATTGTTAATTTATTCATTTTGACGATTAATAAACGTGTGATAAATGACATAACGCATTTTTCAAATTGATTCAAACAAAGTGTGACGTATGTTTTTATGAAAATTTTATTAATTTTTATTTTATCAAATGCATTTCTGTGGTTGCTATAGCGCCTTTTCCAATTAATTGCATAACTAAATTTATATTAAAATAGGTTTCAATTTAATTTTCAATTAGGCTTCTTAAACACTTTTCTGGTTAGTTTGGAAAATTTGACACATGGCAATAAAGCTACCAAGTTGTGTTCAATACAACGAAACCATTATTCAGTATAATCATTGGAAATTTATCATAACATTCAAAGCCTTATATTTTAATTAATAAAATATCTTACGTTTATTTATTGAATTAATTTGTAATTTTATTTTTATTATATAAATTATCTTACGTAAACGTAATAGTTTGTTTCCCTACTTTTTAAATTAATGACTTTTTATTAAAAAAAATTAATAAGGTTCTCAAATTGTGTTAAAAAGAATTTGAGTTGTTAATTGAAAGACATTGCTTTTCTTCCTTTCAAATAATTTGTTAAGCCAGTGGGGAAATTTGAGGCGAGATTAAAGTAAATAAAGACAAAAAGGCCAATACATAGCATTGTATTAAAGTCTTATATAAATTATTAAAAGAAGTTATTGTATATTTTCCCGTACTCCTATTTTTTTATATTTCAAGAATGTTTAAAAGTAACTCAAATGTGTATGTGCTAAAATTCTTAACAAAAAAAAAATATTTGCAGGGAACATCTCCTTCGATTTGGAGCGCATTTTATGGATTCCAATAAAAACCGAATATTTAAGAAAAACCAAGAAAATACAATAAATCAAGGAAGATTTTTTTAAATACAGTAATATTAAAAAGGATCAAGACTTTCTTCCTTTTTGTTCAAATTTATTCAATTTAATACCAGTTAAAAATAGCAGTTGTATTGAAGACAACACATTGATTGTGAATAATAAAGACAAGCTTCTCTAAAAAGTTAACATCAGCTATTCATTCATAATTATTATGTTAATTCGGTGACATACATTGCCCTTCAGTTACTCGTATAACGTAAATTCTATCCTTTGGTTTTAATTGTCCTCCCATCAGCAAGGATAATGTGGACAAAGTCATGCTCATAAAGTTGGATATCCAACATTTCTCCGGTATGTTTTGGTTTTCTACTCTCTAACACCTTATGTCGGAGAGTTATTTTGCAGATTTAACATATATTGATAACTATATTTTGTTCCTCGGTATTTTGTCATATTATGAATCGGAACTCTGAAAGATATCCCTAGGATGGCAAACTACATAACTTTCTTTTTTGTGTATGGTCTCGTTTGTGAAATACAACATTTTTATACTATAGATCAGTGTTCCCCAACCGGTGGTCCGCGGCCCGGTGCCGGGCCGCAGAGATTTTCCGCCGGGCCGCAAACAGTATGTCAAATTTCAAGAAATTCGCATTTTATGAGAGAGATAAACTCCGCCCTACTAGAACATTTTTTGGACGAGGAATGATTGAGTAAACTCGCATATATGGCGGACATATTTAGTCTACTTAATGACCTTAATCTTTCTCTCCAGGGGTTTTGTACAAATATTTTTAAATTGAGAAATAAGGTCGATGCATTTAAAAAGAAGCTAGTTCTTTGGGTTTGTCGCGTAGGTACAAGTTGAGGATTAGAAATGTTTCCACTTTTGCAAGAATTTTTAATTGCTGCTGACGTCGACAGGAAAGGTGTTTTAAATGTATTAAGTCAACACTTGAAGGCGTTGGTACTAAAATTTAATCATTGTTATCCCGAAAATGAGGATCCTCGTAAAGGAAATCTTTGGATTAATAATCCCTTCATGGAGGACGTAATTTCATGTACTCTTACGAGTAGAGAAAAAGAACAATTAATAGAGTTGTCTTCGGATGTCACTCTGATATCCAGACACAAAACATTAACATTGCTTCAGTTTTGGATATCAGTGGAAGATGAATATTCATCTTCAAGCTGTAAAGCTATAAATTTATGAATGTCATTTTCAACAACCTTTTTATGCGAAAAAGCATTTTCATCCATGTCCTCAATAAAATCGAAACAAAGGAATAGGCTGGACGTGAATGCAGCACTTCGTCTGTCAGAGACAGCACTGCAGCCAAGAATATCCAATATATTAGCAAAGATGCAACAGCAGGTTTCGCATTAGTTTGTTGAAAAAACCCCATTGTTTTTGTTAAATTTGAATTGTATCAGACAATTTACAATTAAAATTGTTTAACTGTTATATGTATATTTATTAATTATAGTTACATATGTCCATCTGTCACAATATAAGATTAAAAAAATATTAAATAAAAAAAACATTTTTATTTCAGTATTAGTGGTCCGCGAAATTTTTTTCCTTTTTTTACCGGTCCGCGGGTCTAAAAAGGTTGGGGAACACTGCTATAGATCACTATCGGCAATTTATATTTGTCAAAGTCAATACATTAGCCTTCTATGGGATTCAAAGTATTTTTTACTGCTAAATACTTTTTCTTACTGCTTTCCCTTTTTTTGTTAAATTCAGTTAAATTATGTGTTTAAGGGTCTTTTTTATACTACTTGGCTTGTTAAAAAACATTTTTTTATTTCGTTAAGACGTGATTTTTCTTCGATCAGGTTATTATTACCTGTAGTTTCATGTTTGTCGTTAATTTATATCTCATCTTGTATTTTAAACCTCTCTGCAGTTGAATTTGAGAATGATTTCGTTGTAATTTGTTTTATTAAACACTGTTTATTCCACTTTTAGACAGTTTGATAAAACAAATTACAATGTCTTTAGACCTCCACAATGTTAATGCCTTAACTATAAACCTTAACAAAATAATTTATTTTATTGTTTTTACAGCTTCAATGTTTAATGTTAACATTTACTTCTTTAGTAAATTTTTATCTCATTATTTGTATTGATTTTTAGAGTTTCTTTGACTAATATTTGATCTTTCTCAATATTGAATTAGTTGAAGACAGGAATATTTTCTAGTATATTATATATTAATTTCCAAAAAATGCACTCAATTAAGTTTTATCGCTTTCCCGTTTAAACTTACGCATGTCCATTTTCTAGCCATTTTTTTTAAATGTACTCGTATTTAACGCATGTCGTTTATTTGCATTCAAGAAGACAGTTGTTCATAACTTTTAATCAAAAGATCGTGAAGATGACTTATCAGATAAGTGTAACCCAATAAAAGGAAGAGAATAATTGTGCGTACACAATTTGAAAATTGCCTATACATTTTTTTAATAACGTATTTTCCAGATGAAATTTATGACAAAGATTTCAATTTGATTGAATGGAACGTTACGACAAAATGTCAGAAAATGTAATAAGAACCGACGGAATGAATAAAAATTCCCAGAATAACTATCTGAGAGAAAATTGATTTCAGCTCTTTTCCAATCAATTTACCAACAAAAATCAAATTCCTTACATTGCGAAACAAGAAAAAATCAATTTATTTTATCATATACAAAATATGAAACGAGAGATAAAGCGGATAATACTAATTCCGTATTATACCAATACTTTTCGATTGTTAAATATTTTAGGGTAATATTTTAGTAAGAACAAAATTTCAGTACAATTTTCTGTTTAAGCGCGGCATAACGTGTTACAAACCATTCTTTCAATTGGATAAAAAACTTACAAAAAATTTGATTTACACTTTTATTGTAAATATGTAATCATATCGTTTTCAGTTTTTATCGAGAATTTAGTTGTATAAATCAGTGCTCCGCAACCGGTGTGCCGTGGCACACTGGTGTGCCGTGAGCCGGATACAGGTGTGCCGCGGTCAAATTCAATGTATTTGACATTTTATAATTTTTCATTATGTATTTAATACACAATGACAAATAAATTTTCATAATATTGTCTATTTTTCAAAATGTAGTATAGAATAATTATTATAAGTAAATAATTTTTTAATGGTCCCCCAGCGCCTGGTGCCAACTGTTGAAAACTGCGTAGTGTGCTTTGTACACACCATGGCCGCACCAAATTAGTCATGGAGAAAGAAAAATTACTCTTATGCGCGTCGCTGAAGACTCATGCGCATGCGTTATACAATATATTTAAGCTTTTGGTGTGCCGCGGAATTCTAGGAAGAATTTTGGTGTGTCGCAGGTGAGAAAAGGTTGCGGAGCACTGGTTTAAATAACAGATCAATACTTAAATTCTGACTTTTCTTTATGGCATGGTCGCGCAGTAACGCACTGGACTTCCGTACGGAAAGTGGGCGGTTCGAACCCCGCGCTTTGTTACTTCCTCAAATAACACAATTATTTTTTTCAGCTTAGTATGCGAGAATATAAGAATATATGACTGGTCAAATCTATTCTTTCAAAAAATAAAAAAAAAGGAAAAAAAATATGCCGGTGTGCTCTGATTGTCTCACTTCAGATGTACCATAGGATCCAAGCGGTGTGGACGGTGAGTTTGCTGGTGTGCAACGGCTCACTTACATAAAAAAACAAACTCCACTGCACATATTTGCTTGATAACTGAATTGGAGTTGAAATCCTCGATTACGAGGCCCAGCAACGATGCCGACGAATATTAACTTAAAAAAGGAGTACATCTTTATTTACATTAAAACATATACTTTTTTCTTCTTCGTGATGACAATAGTGAATTGAAATATCAGCGTTTATAAATAATGTTATGATTTTTCCTTAAACTCGTAAAGATTTCGAAGCCACGAAATGTTTCTTTTTCAGGGTCTTCGTTAAGCATAATGTGGTGCTCGTGGTCTAACAGATAGCATTCACGCTAAGCCAGCGGGCAGCCCAGGTTCGATTTCTGGTGGATTTAATTCCAGAATAGTTTACCACCTAGATTCTTTAACACATGAATTTGTATTTTTCTGTGGCTGATATGCTACTTGAATTCTTATATTGCTATTAAAAACAATACAAAAATAGCGCTTTACAAAACTCTGCCTGATAGTCGTTTTAGAATATTAATTTTATTGCCATTAGAACTTTGCCTTTAACAGCTTCCACACTATAAACGAACTCATGCACAAATGTCTCCCATCTACAAGATGGTTGAAAATCATATCGAATCATGAAATATAACCTGTCATATCATGATCTTCGTTGACTTTTATTATTATCTGGTGTTGTCAGCTGATTAATTCAATAATGTTAATAATATGACCGAATAAATTTTCATATGGTAAGTATTCATTAAATTTTTTTATTCTAACAACTCAAAACATCGATTTTTCTTATGTTGTGCGTTTTTTAGACAATTAGCTCATTCACAGACCTCCACAATTCAGAATGCTTTTGTTTAGCAAAGTAATTTTGTGTATTCTAAACAAATTCATATTTAATGTGTTTAATAAATGACAACATTCATTCATCATGCAGTGTCCTCAAAAGACAACTTTTAATAAATTGGAAAAAAATAAAGAAGGTTTTGTATAAAAATATATGAACATCGAGCTTTAAAAAAGCAATGAACTATTCAGTGTTTTTACTTTAAGAATCAACTCGAAAAAAATAAAAAAGTTATTTTCAATCAAAACTTTTGTTATCCGACATTTAGCGTTGAACTTGTTAGTTTCATTTGTTGGTAGTCGGCTTGTTGGTTTTGGGTTGTTTCAAACTTTTAACCCTTTAATTAATTCCGTTGGATTACTAAAAGCCTGGATGTTACAATGTATGACTCTTACTCCGGTAGCTCAGTATAGGTAAAGCAAGGCTCAATAAGATCTCAAGATGTCGTGGGAAGAGGTAGGCATTCGTCAGTGCTTGGGTAGGTATAAATACATAATGAAACACATATTTGCTGTTAATTGGTTATATATTTAATCCTGACGAGCTGATACTCCGTCAGGAAAATCAAATGGGCAGATTACTCTCTGCTACTCCGCTAGCCTTTCGGATGGACAGGCAGTCGAAGCAATTTATTATCAGGGGTAATACCACAACAGTCCGTTGCGAAAATGTGTCAATTCTCAAAGATTAGATATCGCCAATCTCTAGAATACTCAAATATCACCATAAAATGACAAGCAAAAGAGGATAAATAAGGTTGATCTTACTCCAATACAAGACACAATGTATTATCCCAGATCCGCCTCAAGTGCATGACCAGGTCGACTCGTATATGGCCCTCTGACCTTATACTGTTACTACAGGCGCGTTGATGTGAAGAAATTCCCTCAGTGGTTGGTGACCGTTAATTCGTGACTCGGTCCGGTCTTGAAAACTCCAGAATCTGGCGCGCACTCGATATTGCTGGTACAATCAGTTAACTTTGACCCGCGAATGAGTTGTACGCCTAACTCGAGATCGTCGTTTGGACAACAGTCCAGAATCTGCTCAATCAAAAGACTGAGGTGAAACAAGATCCCCGTTTGTAGATTATCCAGAATTTACCGGACAAATTGTATCAAATAAGAATGAACAATCAAATGTGAGAAAAGCTTGTTCAAGTTCGCGAACAGCGTTAAGACGAGAATGATGTTGACTTGACAACTTCGTGGCGAGAATGAATGTGGGAAGATCGCGGTCCCTTAATTTAAGGGATCTCAGCCAAGCTCCGCCATTTTGGAACTCTATAGAAAGTTCCTCGCGACCGTTAAAAAAAATCATAAATCTTTTCGTCCGGCCGAACGTTATTTTGCCAATGAATAGTCTATTTAAACTTTCACAGCGTAATTAAGTCGAGAATCCTTTTTGTATAACATCCGGTAACCCTAAAGGCGACACTTAAATTGCTTAAGGGACAATAGTTACTTCTTTTGAAATGTATCTCGAGTGAAGTGTTTTTATGTCTTCTCAGCCGATGATTCAATATTTAACTATGTCCGCAATAAATTAAGCGCGACGTATTTCTTTAGAAAAGCAGAAGAGAAATTTTTGACCCTTTTTTTTTTCTCGCCTAACAATCGCGGTCATAAAAGCGCATTCACCCTCTGAAATATATCTTGCGCAAAGTTTTATTTTTTCTTAGTAACAATAGTTATCTGTGACTGCAATAAATCAGATCGTAAGACGGAACACCAATTACGGATCTTTACAAAGACAAACGTTCTGCATTCTTTTGAAAGAAAGGGAAGAGAAATCTGACACGGAGCCATGTTACAATAGAAGCTCCTCTCCTTTGTTTTGATTCTCCCGGTTCACTATTTTTAATGGTTATTTTTAACTGCAATAAACTAATTGGTCGACCGTACCTAAGTCCTGACACTCCATTTTATGTTACTGAAGAAAAAAAAAAATAATAAATAAAAAAAAAATAATTCAAGTACTGATTACGGCCCTGTGTCAATTGGTCATACACCTGCCCGCCGAACAAGGATAAGATACTATGCTAAAGGGCATGACGTTACTGGGTCATGCCGGATACGCTCGTGGACGATTTAATAAGCCCTTGCATTTGCGAAAAGAGTAGGAAACCACGAAAAACTAACTCTCAGGGCTTCCCTATCTAAGAACACCTGGAAACAGTTAAACAGTTTATAGAGCAAGGCACAATACAGGAGAACATCAATTATCGCCTTCCCCTCAACATGGTTACACATAATAAGTCTTATTATTATTTTTACAAAAAAAAGAAACATACAACATTTAGGATAACAAACATAGTCACAAGAGTAATGTTCAAAAACAGATACTATCGCCTTCTCTTCAGCATGGTTACACATAATGATTCTTATTAATTTACAATAGAAAAATGTACAAACATTTAAGATTACAAAGGCAACGCACTCACAAGAGTAATGCCCAAAAACAGATCAAGTTACTCAATAGTAATTATGATAGTTCACAACGGCTTCCCCAGAACCGGATCTGATAGTCTGAATTTTTTTAGGGGCACTGATTTAGTTTCTTAGCCTAATCACTTTAATTAAGGAAGCAAGCTGAGTTTCCTCCCGCTTGTCTGGTGATCTTTGATATTGCAAGATACAAGTCTGGCGATATATCAATAATGAGACTATATAAGACACATTTAACATACGATTTTCCATTACACGGCCCTGAGACACCACTCATAGGGGCGACATCTGACTATAGGCCTCCTCCAGGTCTAAAAACTGACAAGAAACAGTTACACTTGGTTATACAATACAGCAAATATGTGTTTATAATATCATCACCTCGGGGATCGTCATCCCTTTAGTGCCAATTCTCGTGCTAGCCAGAGTCGTCAGTGCGACGCCCACACACATCACGGACGGTGCCAAAACTCGCATGATCCATAAAATACCATGGTTATCCGGGCACCGACGGTGCCATGAGCGTCCACCTAGACCGGGAGCACATGCCAATTTGGGTTCATGACGCCCATGGTTGGAGTCACACTCAACAACCCCCACTGGATGTATATAGGCCATCCGTAAGCCCCTCACTGGATGTATAAAGGCCATCCGTAAGCCTCCACTGGATGTATATAGGCCATCCGTAAGCCCCCTACTGGATGTATATAGGCCATCCGTAAGCCTTTCGCTGATTGGTTGGAGCCTACTCCACAAGCGTTGTCACCAGTGCGACACCCGCGGACCCAAAGGGCGGAGCCAAGTTGTACATGTTGTCCACGCACAAAACTACGGTCGTCCTTGTCCCAATGGTGCCTACGAGCGCCCACCTATGTCGTCGGTGCGACGGCCGCAGAACCAACGGGCGGAGCCAAGATACGCATGATGTCTCCACACCATGCTACCTACGTCCGGGTACCGATGGTGCCACGGACGCCTGCCCACCTGGACCGGACTGACAATAAAACCTTTGTCACCAGTGTGACGCCTGCGGACCCAAAGGGCGGAGTCCATACACACTACTATGGAGGTCCTTGTACCAATGGTGCCGCGAGCGCCCACCTCTGTCGTCGGTGCGACGGCCGCAGAACCACGGACGCCTGCCCACCTAGACCGGACTGACAATAAAACCTTTGTCACCAGTGCGATGCCTGCAGACCCAAAGGGCGGAGTCCATACACATTACTATGGACGTCCTTGTACCAATGGTCCACGAGCACCCACCTCTGTCGTCGGTGCGACGGCCGCAGAACCAACGGGCGGAGCCAAGATGTGCATGACGTAGTCATACCATACTATGCACCTCCGTGTACCGATGGCGTCACGGACGCCTGCCCACCTAGACCGGACTGACAATACACAATAAAAACATGGAAAAAGAAAAAAAAATAAAAACCATTGGCCGAAGCCTCACAATTAAAGGATATCCCATCGAAAGCCCCCCCCACCAAAGCACGCACCAAATCCTTTTCATTCATACTTCCCAGCAGCACTTCCCAAACCCCTGTAGCAACCCCACTCATTCCCTATCATGGAGCTGCCTTCCATTCAACCTATACGACCTAGTGCCAGGTGAGCGACCCTTGATAGAACAGGATAAGGAATTGATATGGATGTATCCAATGTGACATCATGAGGAAGTGAGCGCCGACGCTCTATTAAACGACGCGCATACAAACGCTATGCTATCAGCAAAATCCCCACTCATTGTCCAGCACATGGTCTATTGAGCGCCACCATATTTTTTTTCTTGGAACATGGAAACCTAATTTGGTAAAACTGAATTACCACAAGTGCCACGGCAGCTCTCGCGTCAATTCACCGTAATGGAGCCTTTATTCCACCTTGGCGATGTCTTTGACGCGAAATTTACCTGCCACTTTCCCCTTCAGGTCAGACAGTTCATATATTGTGTCGGAAATTTACCTTGTGACTACACACTTGACAAATCGGGGCGCTAATTTGTTGCTGAAATATCGCCCAGCGTTTGATTGGCTAAAATACCCTCTCCATACCACCTGTCCAACTAGGTGGTTTATAACCTGGGTGTGAACTACACCAAGCAGCGCTTAGCTTCCAGCCTGCCACAACCTATCTGTACTTTTATCCTAAAGGTTGTTCCCTTTGCCTTATACCATTAGTTATCGCAAGAAGTGCGAACAAAACGTTCTTCCGGCACGGCCCCTCTATTCGAAGAACGATCCATGAGGGGCAGGGTAGAGATTATGCCGATGAGAGGAAAGGTGAACTCATCTTGCTATTCTCACAGTATCATTGAGGCATGAACAAATCCTTCCCTAGGTGTTCGCATCACTCACATTGGTTTACTCTAAACCACATGACGAACACGTAATTAATGAGGAATTAAACCTCTCCTATGCTAGTCTTCTGCGGATGGTAACTAACGCTGCTAACCCTTTATCCGTGATATCATATGATTCTAGTAATCCACTAATTTCCAGCAGAGGGGACTAGCCTCGTCACCCTCAGCTGTACTTATATGATGCGGATCACGGCGGGGATATTTATTCCTCATATACCTTTAACTAATAGTTTTCGATGACGCCACCTCAACGATGAAGTTTAAACAACTTGCCAACTTCATACTACGGCCAGCATCGTGAAAACATGCTCCGCTCCCGATGAAGGAGGTTAAACGAACATATGCTTCAATACTGCATGGTATACTCGCTCGCTTGTATACAGACATGCGCCCTAAGGTCTCTGATTTCCTGCCCGAGCACATTAAAGTGGTCACAACGCGTTATATATGTAGACGTTCTAAAAATCAGGGTGTGTAATACCCTTGCGATAAAAAAAAATCAAAGTTTTTTCGCCCTTTGGTGACATACTTGTACTAATTAATCAGCGATCTAGGTTTCTATTACATCTGCGGTATTATGAAGCTTATGGCTGGCGAGCTTACCGCAAGGCTAGGCGTTGTTTCGAAAACTAAACTGAACTAACTACAATATACGGGTAATACGAGTAAAATTCTAACTTATTTACCATGCCGCTGGTTATGAAACTTCTACAGTATTACTCTCTACTAGGAACCCTCCTGAGTTCGTCGCGGTACGTAGGATGTCCTAGACATTTGTACGCGTCGTCGCAAAATTCGGATTTGTATAACCCTGTAGTACGGCTTCCTAATACACGCACAGGCATAAACAATTATAGCCGTACGTCTAGAAGGCAACCTCAAAGGAACACAATACCAAATACAATACATAGGCACAAATACAATACAATACTAACAGAAATGAAATTATAAATATAATTAATGCAACAAAAAAAAATACAATTCAGGATAACAAGATATATGCATGGCAGATAATAAGATACGGAAAAACACACAAGAATTATATCTCTCCAGCTTTTACCTGAGATCAATAAAGTCAATAATTAATTATCTCCAAGACTCTCAGTCCTGTTTGCATATCATCAAACCAACATGGTACAGAACCCTGGTCACCCTGATCGGCGAACAATTGTTCCATCATTCGTTGCATCTCAGCAGGAATGTTTTTTAAGCCAAATGGGGTGACCACAAACCGATATTGTCACCGGCCCTCTACAAAGAATGCCGTCTTACATTTAGACTCTTAGCTTAATGGCATTAGCCAAAACTCATGGCTCAGATCTAAAGCAGTGAGGTAGCGCGTATCTCGAAGATTATCGAGAATTCGGTTGATGTTCGGTAACCGATAACAGTCCGACTGCGTCACTGAATTCAGTTTGCGAGGTCCAATAAAATTCGAGCAGAATCATCCTTTTTCGGAACAATGGAGGCATTATTGAGCCATGAACTCCTACTCGAATGAGAAAACAATTTCGGCGAAAGCCCGGAACGCTTCAAAAAGGGAATACCGAGCACCAAGCAAGTATCTAAAGAAGGAACTACCTGGAATTCCACCAACACAGTTTGGTGATCATAATGTAAGGCAACTGGATCGTACCCAGCACCCGATGTCCCTGACTATCAGCCGTGTAAACGACTCCCTCAGTAGTTCGCATAATAAACCGTAAGTCCTTAAAATTCTTATACAAATTACCACCTATTACGTTAATTGCTGCACCTGAATCTAGCAACGCCCTAAATGGTGAGCCCTGAATTTCACAATGAAGATAGGGTGTCTTATCCCTAGCATTTGAAATTTCTATGGCACTAAGGTTACGGCTATTATTTCCTAATTCTATTGTTTTTTGACCAACCCCCTAGTTCCGAATTACCTTGACCGGGTTGGTCCCCTATCTGTTTTTGGAATTAAAAAAAACTCGGCGGCGGACGCGAAGTATCCGCCAGCAAAGTAAGAGGTCTAGAAGTCTCGGCACGACTCCTTACGCGATTACTTGGCGACTTATCCGGTTCCTTCTGGATAAGTGGTTTGTGCGGACAGTCGCGGGCAATATGATGCGGAAGATTGCACAAGAAACACCTCAACAAGGTCGGCCCTCTACCGATAACCTTCTGTGAGACGGATGACACACGTGCCCTTACCCTTGGCTGCATCTGCAGCGGCCGGGGTGATACCTCACCACTCCTGTTCATTTGTTCGAAAGAGGCACATACTCTTTCCATCTCTCGTACTGACGAAGGCCGCGTACTGACAAGGACTGAGCTAAACCTAACGTGAAGCCCTCTCTTGAACACCTGTAACAGCTCCACCTCCGTCAAGGCAGAGTCCAGTGTACTGTTTACCTCCAAAATTCGGGAGATATAATCGGTGGAAGATTCTTTGTGACCCTGCTTGGACGCCCAAATATCCAGCTTTCTATCTACCATAAAACTCTCCGATTCGAACCTCTCCAAAAAATGTGCCTTCAATGTAGCCCATCTCATAGGGTTCCTATACGTAATCCTGAAAAAGGTCAGGGCTCTGTCGCGCAAAAAATCAGGTAGGACGGGAGAGAGAGAGTCTACATCGAACCTACGTGCGTGTGCTATTTCCTCGAGCCTAACCAAAAACTGACGTACGCTACCCGAGCCATTAAACGGATCCACTGGCCACGATGAAAAATTGATATTTAATGGAGGTAATTGATTACCTCTAGCGCTATGAGACGGCAACATTTCCAAGTCTCTTGAAGGGCAAGACCCGGTAAATGGCAAGGAAGAGTCCGAACGAGGGGCTGTCGCTCCGGAAACCAGTTCCATAGAAAATTCCGGGGCTCCTCGCAAATTAACATGTGCCTTAGACCTTTGAGGCAATATAACCTCTTCTGTAGGAGAGTGAACGAGGCCCTGATTGTAGTTCCATGCTTGCCGACGCAACCTGGGGAGTTTGTTACCCGGAGTGATTCCCCTCTCCATCAATTCCCCAATCAATCTCTCCTTAGTTGCACTCGTAATATTGTCAATAGGACTCATTGTGGACTTATCCTCAGCTAGCAGGGTGAGAGTTCTATCTGAAAGATTGGAAATCCCAAAGACTCTAGGCCACGCTGTTATTAATACGTGTTCCCAATCTCAGGAATAGCCTTCACCAGAAATTCCAATCGCATGTAATCGAAGAAAACAACTCTACCTTAAAGGCCTAAAATAGAATAATTCAATAAGTTCGATCACCCGGCCACGCTATTATAACACCGGTCTACTACTAATCTCGCCGACCAGATGTACGACAGCTAATATTCGTCAAACTTAATTAGCGAAACAGCTGGACGGCTCTGAACGAATAATGTTATAGTTGGCAAACTTAGTGCTCTAAATATTCTATTTTTTGTTGATGATTTAAAAATCTTCAAAGCGGTCCAAACTCCGGAATACGCCACTCACACTATCCAAACAGAAAGAAAACGTAACGAATTATTCCTTGCAATTGCAACAAGGAACTTCTATCAGCTGCTAGTCACCCCGCCAATCACAAGAAACTATGGCGTTCCACTAGCTCTGCCTATCCGATTACCGGCCAAATTCGAGATTATACTCCTCGTAAAACTACGCTCAACTCGATTCTTTCTAATTTTAGAAAATAACTACCTACACTCGCACAGCTTTTATCAGCCGCACGTTATTAGTTGGTTATATATTTTATTTAATTATTAAATAAAATCCTCTACTCATATACCGTATACGATACAATAATGCACAAAAATTTCCAATATCAAAAAAAAGGAAGAAAAGAAAGAAGAAAACATAAAATTCAAATACACAGTATACAATAAAGTAATGCACAAGATATTCGAGTATCAAAAAAAGGAAAAAAAGAAGAGAAAAAAAAACATAAAATTCAAATACACAGTATACAATAAAGTAATGCACAAGATATTCGAGTATCAAAAAAGGAAAAAAAGAAGAGAAAAAAAAACATAAAATTCAAATACACAGTATACAATACAGAAATGCAAAAAATATTCTAGTACCAAAAGAAGAAAGAAAGGAAAAAAAAACATAAAAATTCAAATTATACCGTCCAAGCTCGACGAAGCACCTCAAGGCCCCACGTTGGGCGCCAGTTTCAAACTTTTAACCCTTTAATTAATTCCGTTGGATTACTAAAAGCCTGGATGTTACAATGTATGACTCTTACTCCGGTAGCTCAGTATAGGTAAAGCAAGGCTCAATAAGATCTCAAGATGTCGTGGGAAGAGGTAGGCATTCGTCAGTGCTTGGGTAGGTATAAATACATAATGAAACACATATTTGCTGTTAATTGGTTATATATTTAATCCTGACGAGCTGATACTCCGTCAGGAAAATCAAATGGGCAGATTACTCTCTGCTACTCCGCTAGCCTTTCGGATGGACAGGCAGTCGAAGCAATTTATTATCAGGGGTAATCCCACAACAGTCCGTTGCGAAAATGTGTCAATTCTCAAAGATAAGATATCGCCAATCTCTAGAATACTCAAATATCACCATAAAATGACAAGCAAAAGAGGATAAATAAGGTTGATCTTACTCCAATACAAGACACAATGTATTATCCCAGATCCGCCTCAAGTGCATGACCAGGTCGACTCGTATATGGCCCTCTGACCTTATACTGTTACTACAGGCGCGTTGATGTGAAGAAATTCCCTCAGTGGTTGGTGACCGTTAATTCGTGACTCGGTCCGGTCTTGAAAACTCCAGAATCTGGCGCGCACTCGATATTGCTGGTACAATCAGTTAACTTTGACCCGCGAATGAGTTGTACGCCTAACTCGAGATCGTCGTTTGGACAACAGTCCAGAATCTGCTCAATCAAAAGACTGAGGTGAAACAAGATCCCCGTTTGTAGATTATCCAGAATTTACCGGACAAATTGTATCAAATAAGAATGAACGATCAAATGTGAGAAAAGCTTGTTCAAGTTCGCGAACAGCGTTAAGACGAGAATGATGTTGACTTGACAACTTCGTGGCGAGAATGAATGTGGGAAGATCGCGGTCCCTTAATTTAAGGGATCTCAGCCAAGCTCCGCCATTTTGGAACTCTATAGAAAGTTCCTCGCGACCGTTAAAAAAAATCATAAATCTTTTCATCCGGCCGAACGTTATTTTGCCAATGAATAGTCTATTTAAACTTTCACAGCGTAATTAAGTCGAGAATCCTTTTTGTATAACATCCGGTAACCCTAAAGGCGACACTTAAATTGCTTAAGGGACAATAGTTACTTCTTTTGAAATGTATCTCGAGTGAAGTGTTTTTATGTCTTCTCAGCCGATGATTCAATATTTAACTATGTCCGCAATAAATTAAGCGCGACGTATTTCTTTAGAAAAGCAGAAGAGAAATTTTTGACCCTTTTTTTTTCTCGCCTAACAATCGCGGTCATAAAAGCGCATTCACCCTCTGAAATATATCTTGCGCAAAGTTTTATTTTTTCTTAGTAACAATAGTTATCTGTGACTGCAATAAATCAGATCGTAAGACGGAACACCAATTACGGATCTTTACAAAGACAAACGTTCTGCATTCTTTTGAAAGAAAGGGAAGAGAAATCTGACACGGAGCCATGTTACAATAGAAGCTCCTCTCCTTTGTTTTGATTCTCCCGGTTCACTATTTTTAATGGTTATTTTTAACTGCAATAAACTAATTGGTCGACCGTACCCAAGTCCTGACAGTTGAGAATAGTTGCAGTCTTAAAAATTGCTACCAGACTTTTATATTTAACCTATCAGTTTGATTCGTAACTAATTTATCCTGACTGAGCATTTAATATGTAAGTCCTACAACTTGACACTACTGTCAATTAATTCAACCGGACATTGGGCATCGAATCTTTTAGTATCAGTTTAAACTATAACTATCAGATTTTTGCACTTAATCAGTTAGTTTTAGTTGAAACTATAGTTATCTGAACTAGAGCATTTCATCTGTAAGTTTTAGTGTAAACTATAACTTTCTTTCAGTAGGCAAATTATGTGTCTATTGTAAGCATAACTGTTGCTATTTGACCGTTGAAACCGAATTTGTAAGTTTGAGTATCAACTATTGCTACCTTAATCATGCTTTTTTCATTCTACTAGTTTTATTCAAACAATCTTAAGTCAGCCCTCCAATCGTCTCATGGTTATTTAAGTAGACAATGATGTGTTTAATTATTTTATAATACACTATGACAATAAAAACAAGTATCTTATTTTACATTTCATGAAATATGCTAACTTCATTGTCATTTTGGGAAGGGGGTGGTTTAAATGTCAAGTTTAAGACTTCTATCTTCAAAAAAACGAAGAATCGGATATGATGCTTTTTTAACAGACGACAAAGTCGATTCAAGTGATATTTTTTTGTTTTTTTTTAATTAAAGAGTAATAGCTTTTATTTTTAATTCTGAGTTATATATGCGAAGCCAACTTTTTGGAAACATTTGATAATACGAGGAGGAAATTTCTTACAGTATCTATAGATAACATTGTTGTGGAAATGGATGATGCTTGTGGTATACGTTGTAGGATTTCAAGGAAAGTTAAGTCATTTTGAGGTTGTTTTAGAGCTATTTCGGAGTAATATAATGTATATTTAGCTTCATGAGCTGATTAAATGTTGGTACAACAAAATAAAATTTGGTTCAACTGGTCGTTAATGCATTTTCTTCCTTATTACACGTTTCTTTGATTTTTACAATTTTATTATTTTTAATAAATAAAAATACGAGTTATTTTGAAAAATGCATAAGAATGTCGATAAAACATATAGTATATTTATACTGAATATGAGAATTTATCAACATGCAAATATCTTCGAGAAATACAATTTTCCAGGATGTATTCTGCTATTATACAAACGTTACTCGAATTTTCCGGTATACAAATTACATCGATTGAGTAATGAGTACGTTGCTGTCCCAAATATTTGAAACAGTTTTAAAAGTTTATTCAGCGTCAATTTTTGTGCATTGGAACCAATAATCCAACGCTATGGCATAACATTCGTTATATTTTTCGTAAAACTTTCCCAGAACTATAGATACTAAGTTGAAGTATCGGTTTGTGTTTTTTTTAGGATAAAAATAAAGTAGGACGCGTAATTACGCAGTTCTGTATTCGGAGAATATTTTTGAAAATTTTAAGAACACAAAAATTTCAAGTGTTTCGAAGTAGGTGAAGAAAGGGCGGATTTCCACTTTTCTATTATATTACTTCATTAAAATCTATATATCTCGCCATGTATTTTTTTTTGTTTCTCATACTTTTTACCTCTCCCTCAGTTAAATTTCTCTGACTGTCCTCTTTCAAACATTTCTATCGCATTTATTCCGCCTTCAAACATTCTTCCAATGGTCAGATTTCGTTTCCATTCATCAAGGCTGGCAAGTGCGCCAGTACTAATCTTTTCAGCTGATATTTTTTATTTAGTGCGTCAGTACTTAAGTTTTAAGGATGATGGGATTTATTACTAAGTGCATCAGTATTAATCTTTTTAAGGATGATAATGAGATGTTAGAGAAAAACAAAATAAATCCAATTCTGAAAAAAATAAAGAACGAAATAGCAGGGCTTTTATTAGATTGTGTACCTTAACTTGGATGTGGACATTAAGTCAGGGTACAATTTTCTTTAGCAAACTGTAGGCAGCGTCTTAACGTTTCAGGTTTTTAAAAGCAACTCAAACAGAATTATCATCTTACTTAGTATAATACGTGTCAATGGTTTGTTAGATGGAAGTAATTTTGGTTCAAATCTAACCTAGGATGCTGTCATCTTAATTTATTTAGTAGCACTTATGAGCGCTTCTAAATAAATTAAGTTAACCTTTTTCTCTGTCGTCCCCCTCTGACATTATCTTCAACTTTACACGTCCTTCGGATTTCTATGTTTCGTACTCTATCACGAAGGGTTTTACCAGCGATACTCCTGAGTACCATCATTTCGCTGGTTCGAAGGAGATTTTTGGTTCTGACAGTGTCGGCTCTGAACTCTATGCTGTATGTCATTATGGAGCGGACGCAGGTTTTGTATATCCTCACCTTGCTTTAATTTATTTTCCGAGTTGAAATATTTTTTACCCATTTATTTAAATATAAATTTTGCAAAATAGTGATAAAATATTATGACTTCGTCTACAAGGTGAGATTTTTTTTAATGTTTTATATGAAACTGGGGATTCAGCGTTAATTAAAAAAGTATACATAAGTATTTAGGTGATTTTGGAAATCAGACTTTACGGACGGTAAAAATAAAAAAAAAAACATTTATTAAAAGGGTATGTGTGAGTGGAAGGTGTAGTTGAGGAAGACTAAAAAATATTCTTGAATCAAATTGACCTCTGTTTTCTAATTGGTAAGACACCTGTCTTCTATTCCGGTGGTTGCGGGTTGGATTCCCGTTGGAACCTAGGTTTATAAAAAAAATATTCTTATTTACCTACCGTTACAGGAAAATAGCGTGATGATATGTATGCGTATTTATTTATATATTTAATGTAAAAAGGACTATTGTGCTAGTATCTAAAATATCTTTCAATCAACCCGACAGTTTGTGCATATAGTTGGTTGAGAGGTTATCAAGTTATTGGGTTACACACAAACGCAAGAACAGTGTAAAAAGTAAGAAAAAATGAACAATAAACAAAAGTAGAATGAAAAGATTTGAAAGATAGATAAACAAACCATTTTCCTTTCTTGAAAATTTGAGAGAAAGAGAATGGAAAAAAAATATTGGGAAATATGGATAAACATTCTACGTCATTGAATAGAACTATAATGATTTGTTTCGCATTCATCATGAAAATAATTATGAGTGCTCTTGTATGTTGCTTGAATATTTCTTATTAAATCCTTTAAATAAATTTCAAATAGATAATAAATAACTCAAAAAGGGGTGTAGGATGAATGTTCAAAAAACTTCTCTTTTTAACTTTCTAAGGAAACCGTTGAGTAGATTTCCTAGAAACATTCAAAGAAAGTAACTTTTATTTATCTAAATAACAGAACAGACCAAATCTTGCGATTTAACCTCACCCGTTTCATACGAAAATTATTTTTTACAACATATTGAATGATGTTGTTTCTTTTATAATATTACGTTGTATCATCGTACATTCATTAAATCTCGTGGAAGAGTTTCTCTGAACAAGGATCAAAGAAAAGCTTTTTAAACCATCTTAAATTTGTTGCAGAATATTTTTGACGTTGCTTAATATTATAAATTAGAACACGACTTATGTATTATTCTTTTAAGAAAGAAAACAGTTACTGTATTTATCGCATAATCAAGATAAAAATATTTAAATAGAATGTTATATTCCCTCTACTATTGTATAATTATAAGTACATCTATTAGCGAATTTAAATAAACACAGTGTCTTCCTCAGGTGAATCAGATTAACTAAGATTTTAGCTGACTGACTTAAGGAGATCGCAGCGTGTGTTGAAGCGCACATACATATGTGCGTATACATCAAGTGGAAGTTAACAGTGTCAAGTGTTGCGTTTTATTTAATAAATAATGGATTTTCACAAAGTGACGTCAGAATTATTTAAACAAATGAAAAACTGTCATCGAAAGGGTTTTTTTTCTATCAAAAATAGAAAAAAATGTCTTGAAAAAGAGGAGACGAAGTTTAAAAAGTTGGATATATGTTTAGTTCAAAATTAGTGCATATGAGTTTAAGTGATACTTTTTATCTTTAATTATGTGGAATTGGTTTTAACACACTGGTTTTGTTTATAAAAAGTATTTAATTTTTTATTCCAAACAGTGTAGGTTCAATGAAATATATGTCAATTATGTTATATTTCAAAAAAACTATCTAAGGTTTATACTTACTGCTACGAGTATAGATGCACAGCTTTTGAGTTTTTAAAACCATATATACTCATACAACTTTACGTTTGTTTATTTTTTTTAGAATAAAAAAGCTTATTTTTCTTTGAAATCAAAATTTTGTATTTAAATGAATATCAACTAATTAACTTTAACTAAAATTTCTGAAAGTACTCATTTCAGTTTTTAAGACTAAAACGTTATGGCTATCCTCCTTAATTGAGGAATTGTTAGCTGAAGAAATCTGAATATACCATGTTTAAATTAATAATGTGTTACAGTGGTTTCAAAGAGAGAGCTGTTGATGAATCGGATATTTTTTTAATCTGCGCCACATTAAATATTACCCATAAAGCGCTTTATCAGAATCAAAATATCATTATATGTGTAAGTTGATCATTGAAAGCCACTGCAGGGGCTCACTTAATACGCTATCATAGTGGCCAAACTAATTGGTGATTTTAGAGATATTTATTAAAGTCAAAATCCTTACTTAATGTGACACTCGGGCGCTATGCGTGATAGCGCACGGTCGTGATTCATCACCTCAAATAAAATATTATAACATAATTTATAATTGATAAGAAATTACTTTGTTGTTCCACTAATTAATTAGTGGAATAAGACAGAAATTTATTTTTATTTGGAGTTCCACAAAGCGAAATCTTTGATATAATCTTTTATAAATTGTTAAATTAATGTCATATAGTGTGATGTGTGCAATCAGCCATACATTTTGTCGTGCTTGTTACTATGCAACAGACAGGAACGGAAAAGATCTTCAACTCATTGGAGTGATCAGGTGAACAATGCCAATGGACTCTATAAAATCAATGCTCTTCTGCAGAGTGCAAGAACATACGGAGAAGAGTCGTCAGAGAGGTCTGCACCAATACATCTCGAAGGGGTTATGAACCTTAGTCACGAGAAATACGGCAAGAGAAGAATGTCAAAGTCCGATTTTTTTAATATCTTTATAATTTCAATAAGCATAGTCATTGAACACAATTATATATAAAGGCAATGTAAAAAATTCAAACATGAAATCGATTCGAAGTTCTATTGTCGATATAATTTTAGTACAACAAATCTAATATTCCAGGATATCAAAACTCTGACCTACTTTAATGTGCTTTGACTACAAGACGGACTTCCCTTAATTATTATCTACATCCGGGACTGAAATTCCATTACAAGGATCTCGGTTTTGGTTCTAAATTCATACGAAGCAAGAAAAGCAGAGTTCATTTTGTTGACAAACCCATTCGTGAAATGGTTATGGCAGGGAGTAAATTGTTTTTTGCGAGGATTATCAGCACCGTTGCCCTTCTTGCTTCCGTTCAGCTGTGTTAAACATAATGTATGCCGTAAGAATCTGCGGGGGAGACGAAAAAAATAACATACAAACAAAACGGTTTTCCTTATTATGTTTCATGTGCGTTACATGAATAAAGCCTCCCAAGTAATTGGGCCTAACTGCTTTTTTATCCCATTTATTAATGTAATTTTGTAATGTTAATCGTAAAAACAAATGTTTGTCATAAATTTTCGGGCCGGTGACTAAAGTCACTTCTATTGTAATATTTTCTAAATACATAATGACTCAAAATAATAAAATGTTATAAAAGGAGTTATACATTTTAATAAAGTTAATAAAATACTCCTTATATTTTATTCACCACTGTTTTATTTGAGTTTACTACTGGTTTTATCTGAGTTCACTACTGGTTTCAAATACCTTCGTCTTCTTCGTCAGGTGAAGTTGAACTAAATTATGTCTAAACAACACATTTTTCTCTAACTGTAATAGATACAAGATACGGGGAGGAAAGGAGTGGCTATTAAGAGGAGGGGTGTAGGTAGGCGACAAAAGGATGCCTTTTGAACGGAAAACATAGATGTTTGAACGGAAAACATACATCTCTCTATCCGTCCATGTTTTCCACAGTTTGAAGAGCAGTGGTTAAAGGTAGTAAGTCCTGTTACATCTTCCTTTTGATCAGTTCAATGAATTGGGGTTATTCCTTTTGACGTCGGCTTCCAGTGACTACAAACCTCTCCAAACCGGCTCCTCAGTCACGGACAATGTGTTCAAAGAATCAGAAGTTCTGTCTTAGGAATACATCAATAATCTGTCTACGATTCTCAGTTCTTCTTAAAAGGAAGCATTAGTTCGCCGTACCATTTATGGAATTCGTAGCATTCTTATCCAGCATCATGTTTCAAATACATATCTTCTTCGTTTCTCGCTTGCTCTCAGAGTTCACATATTTGCGCCGAACATAAATATTGCGACATAAGACTTAATTTTACGTATTGTCGTTATGACTTCGGGCCTAGTAACTGTGTAAAAAACATTCAAAACACACTTTAGCTTGACTTGCCAGAAAAAAATCCATACCTCATCTATGTTATATACACTTCTGAAATAATTTCCATCATTTCGTTGCCCAGATAATCTGTTATGGGCATGCGATCTGAGTCCGAGAATAAAATTTGTGATATAAATTGAGATTCCCAATACATCGGATTGTAGAGGTAAATAGCACTTTGGTATATTTGAGTGGTATCTTACATAGTTTAGTAACAAGATTTTCCTTCCTTCGTTCCTAGTTAAATTATTTTTAAGAAATTTATTTTTTCTCTCCATATACGAGTATAATACAATAGTTCTCTGAATTGTGGTTCATGACAACTTTTTATCGTGACAATAACCATGCTCTATAAATTTAATAAAACCAAGTTTACATTTCTTTTTAACGTGGGAAAAAATGTTTTTATAATTAGTAAACGTCTTTAAATATGCGGCTTGATAATTTTGTTTAAAAAGTAATAAAACAATTATGTTACAAATTTTTAAGAGAAATAAATAACTAAAAACTATAATACTTCAGTAAACACATGTTGCTTCAAAGATGTGAAGTGATGTGGACAAATAATTTCATTTTATTTTTTCGAAAGTAATAACTTGAAAACAAATAAAAAAATATGAATAAAACAAAAAATTGAAGAATAAATAAAAAAAATTCAAAACGTCCTTAAAGAAACATTAATTAGTCCATAAATTTAGCAACATATATTTGATATCTTCGATTTAATACTTGTTTCGGGAAGATTAATTTAAATTATACTCATAAAATCTCATAAAACGACGTAATTGTTGCCATCATCAACACCGCGCCAAGTCCTTATACTAGGGTAAGCTGGAAAAAGTGTAATAAATCAAATTTATTTAATTGTTTTTAAAGTATATTTTAAGGAAATGTGTAAATAAGAGAAAAAGGCAATGAATGTTTTTTTTTCACAAAAAAAGAAAAAGTAAGACGAATTATTGACATGTTGTATTGTATTGTATAAAACTTTCGTTGTACAGTCTGAATGGCTTATTGCTGACAAGATCTTTCAACTAAGTAGACAGGCGTTTAAACAAGCCAATATTCAATATTTAAGCCCTTTTAAAATATCCTAGTAACAACGGGATTCGAACTCGCCATTTCCGGGTGGAAAACAACAGTCTTACGAGGTCGTGGCCTTGTTAGTAAGGCGTGGAAAAGTTTGTTAAAAGTATGAACTTATCATTTGATGATATTTCTTAGCGATTTTATTCCGGAATTACTAAGGAGAATTTTAAAGGGAGCGTCGACTCGAACGGCAGAATAAAATGAGAAAATATGATCTCATTAATATTTTTTGAGAATTACAAAGCAAACTTTAAACGATGCCAAATGAGCTTACGAAAAAGATTTTTTAAGTAATCATATTATATTATACATCCTTGTCCTAATTTAATAACAAAATATTTCCAAACTGAAATAAAAGGTTCAAATACTAAAAAGGGATTATCTATTTTTTTTTGTTTTGAAATATTTGAATTAGAACATTAATGACTTACTAGTGTAATCAAGCAATATCAAGATCTTCCAAAACTATGGTTTAGATCATAGTATAAGTGATAGCATTGATGTATAAAACTGAAGTGTTTAAGTAGAAAACTAATTAAATGAGTCGAGACAATGCTTGCACTTAAAATATTGTATGATGTATTGACCTATGACAGCATGAGAAATGTAATTATTATTGGTGAATTTGATGTAAAAACTAATGAACTTCGAAAGACAAATTTACAATGTAAACCTAAACGGTAGCCGTAGTAGATAACAACCAAGTGAAAACTATTTCGAAAGTTAGAAAGTTAAGGAGGAAGAAAAACATCAAGGACTCGACGAGAAGATGTAAATATGTGGATGAGGCAAAATGTTGACATGGTGGGAAAGTTTACCACTGACCTCTTTACGGAACCCAAAAGTAAAATGACGTACATTGAATGATTGTATTTTTTAATATATAAAAATAAAGCATTCTTTTAATATGTAAAAATATAGCTTTTTTTATCAGTTTAATTTTTTTACAACAAATGTCTTGTGTTTTGTAATAGGTTATTTATTATTTTAACGAATACATTTTTATTTCAAGTGTTTAAAACAAAATAAAGACTATCCTTTACTCTTGTAAAGATTGAAGGCGACGGAGAGGGAAGAAATTAAGTCTTATTTTGTGTTTAAATCAATATTTGTATATTCTTAAAGAATCGTCTCTGATTAATACGCTTAAAATCAACACGGGAATAATAGAAAGTAAAGAAATTTATTAATATCTAGAAACTATGATATGACCAAATAAATCGAATTCTGAAAAAGAGAAGAATAAAAAGTCTTAAGAACATGTTAACATGCATAATGAGTTATATGTACGTAACATTAGTCAGAGACATGGCGTGATTGTCATGTTGATAAGTTTATATTAAAAATTATGGAGATTCAAAGAAAAAGTTAAATCCACAAATAATATACAGAAAGGGACAAAACGAAAGGTTGCGTATATGTTAACTCAATTCTAAGGAGACAACGTTTTAAATGCATCAATAATCTTGACGAACTTTAACGAACTCATATTTTCGTTATAACCACCTGATATATCTATTCTGGTAGATAATTCTAAGGAAGGCTAAATATAATAACTCATTTGATTTAAAAAAAAAGGGTTTTAATTACAAAGTACCCGGGTGAAAGACAAAACTCCTATCAACTACGCCATTGAGGTTTTCAGTTCTTAATTTTACTATCCGGAAAGTAATTTCGTATTCTTAGATCAAATCCAAACACAACATTGCACCAAATGCTCGTGAACATTGCTTTTCGATATTTTCAGTATCTCAGTAATCTCTTGTGTCGTAGAACGCTGAATTTTCTCGATCAAAGCCTTGATTTGGTCGTCATAAATGGTAATCGGCCTTTTAGAATGGACATCATCTTAGAGTGTCGACACACATATGATCGCTAAATGCATCATCGCGATACACTACATATATTTTTTTATTTGAGTTGATTTTTTCTGTTGCAGTAGTAAAGACGCATCAATTAAAAATAACTTATTTTATTCCATTTTTTGAATAAAATAAGTTATTTTTAAACGATGAAAAATAATCGAAAAATCTTTTTTACCTATAATAGAACCTTACATAAAAAAATCCCATTTTAGCGTGCGTGGTCCAAATCTCTATTTATATCTTTTTTTAAACTTTACAAAGGAAGTCTCTTGAAGTCTCTCGATGGGTGAATAACATGTGTTATTACATTTCCCAATCAACGTTTGGTTTTAAGGAGATAAAATTAGTGTAGAATTTTATCGTTTGATAACAATTGAAAAGTGTATTCGATAGATATATATGGGTAGAAAGTATACTTTATGTTTTTTAATAACGTTGTTTGAGTGGCAAAAGCGAATGATTCAAACAAATAATTTCATTTTAACTAATACTTGCAAAAAACCTTTCGTATATTAGTTTCTTAGTCATTTAACATCTTGAAATTCAGGAGAAAATTTGTAAATTTGTCTGCGACGACCACATTAATTATTTGGACATATAGCACGCCAGAATGAAAATGATTTGGAAAAGCTCGTCCTAACGGCTAGTGGAGGGACGACGAGGCATATGTATACCACCAATCCGATGAACTGACCGAGTCACATACGCAACAGGTCCTCTGTGACGGCAACACTCAAATAGGTCAAAGTAAGGAGAGGTCGAAAATCATTATGCGCATAGTTCGACAGATGGATATGCGTGATTATGGCCTTTAATCAGAAGAAACCGACCTAGATATTGTATAAGGCAAATTAATTAAAATCACGTTGATATCCATAGGCTATCCCTTGTGCTCAAGTATGAACCCTGCTTGTAAATGGAATATACCCCTACGTGTGTTGGTTTATTGTGTGTAAGCTGTTGCATTTCAGTAAGCACATATACTTGATTGATCAAATTCAAAGCTCCGATGTTAAAAATAAATTATACTTGAAGATTATTAGCGGTTTAATAAAGTAGAGTTTTTAAAGAGCATTATTTTTGCTCAATAGTGTAAAAAATTATGGATTGCAGAACATAGGATATAGAAAAACATATATTCAGATGCAAAGATATCTAAGAGTAAAATCAGTCTAGAAGTGAATTTGTCAGGAATCGACCCTTGGGCGTTCGCTTACCTAACGTAAATGCTAACCGTTCGTCCATGATTATCGGTATATCTTCCATTTGCCCTTCATTACCTGTCCATATTATATACTCTTCTGTTTCCATACACCATCTTATATATACAACTCCTACGATTTCCATGAACTTTTACATTTCCTTCTTTCAAAATAGCAGTTGCTTAATCCAATTATATCTTTCTTAGTCTTTCCTTACAACACCTTCCCCTCATTTGTTTGTTAAACATGCTCGAACCGTTTCAGAGTACACTTCTTGATTTTACTTAATACAATGACCTTATGTTCAAGTTCATCCCTGGTTACTTTATTATGTGTTCAATCATACAGTGTCACACTTTGTATCTTTTTTAATGCACAACGTTCACGTTTAACTCCCATACATCAAAATTTGTACTAAAGTACTGTAGCTTAACATATTTTCATACTGACCGGTATGCGTTTTATTGTTCTATTGATTTAGTTTTCTATCGTTATACGCCGTTCGACACTTTTCGTAATGTTTTCATCATTTGAGAAAATAATATGTTTTCAGTACAAAAATTTAATGAACTCTGATTCCCTTATTTATTTATCCATATATTGTATTTACTTTTTCTTTCATTTTGAAATCTTTTTTTCGAATCTTTTATAGCATACAATTAATTTATCAAACTCTGTGATTCATCTTCATTCTTAACACTACCATATCATTAGCATATAACAATCCTCACACTTCTCATTCGGCATTTGTTAGCCACCTATTGACCTCTGTAGTTCCATAACTCATGAATCTATATGAATATTAAACAACAAGGGAGACATAACATATCCTTGTTTTACCTTTTTTTGAAATATTTATTCACTCAGTTTAAGCACCGTTCACTTTAACACATGCTTTACTTCTACATCCACAATAACGTAAAATTCAAAAACCTTACATTTACTCTTTCTGTAAATCTAATATTTTGTAATTTGTCTTTAAGCCTCCACAACGTTAATTCCTAACTATAAACAACATAAACAATCTAATATTGTTCAATTTGTGGGTTGTTTACTTTCTATTTAATATTTTGTTTACACTTTGAATGATTGGTATTTGAATAAATGGCTTCAGACATCTCTTTCCACATGATATTGATAAAAATATATTTAATGCACCATTTTATTTCCATACAAGTATCTGTATTTCATTGTAAATCAAAAGTAAATAATGCTAACTGAACGGAAAATAAATATGTTATGTTGTTTACTTCCTACAAACTCGATTTTCTTCGCATACAACATTTCAATAGATACAAACTTGTTCAAAATATATTTTTAGAATCAAATAAAAGCGATTTTGTCGAATTGTTGCTCAACATTCTGACGTGGCGATAAACCTTTTAAATACATACACACAATAGCCTTCCAAAATGAATGGCCCACTTCTTTCCACAATAAAATTCAATTGCGTACTTATTTATACACCTATATGTTAAATGTAAGAAGTATTCATTGGTAAAACGAATACATTTTTGGAGACGTTAATCATAAAATCGAGTGTATTTATTTTATTTATATTCACTCACAAAACAGGCTTAGCCCAAATACATTGGTTTTTTAATTACAGAAAAAAGTTGACATATTTCAAAAACTAAAATATCCATAAGTCACTTAAATAAGTTGATGAGTGCTTTTCAACGTGTCCTGTCTTAGAAAAGTTTTCTTTTAATTTTGAAAATGTGATATGATAACATATGTGTTAATATCCGAAGCAGTCCTGTTCAGAAGAGTAAATACGTTTCTAACAGGCATTGCGGGTGGGAGACCTATTCTTGCGTGTGGGATTGAGAACGGTTCCTGATGGCACAGTTTGGAGTAATTGTTAGGACCATTTGATGTTAATCTTTCTAGTTATGCTAGAAAACTCCCAACATTTCGAACGAATCTGACGATTTATATCAGGAGCCAACGATGTTTTTGTAGGCTCAGACAATTGTACTCTTCCACGCCTAGCAGACGCTGAGTAATACAAATTCATGCATATATACCTAATTCGCTCTTATAGAGATCGTAAATATTTTTCTTCTCTTCTTCACCTCGAGTGAGTTTCCAAATGTAAGCATTGCTTCCTAGTTTCTTACGAGCCAATTATTAAAAGGACGTTTGCGCATCGCTTTAGCGTAATCATATAACAATTAGAAAATGTTGATTGATATGGTTTGAGTAAACTTACGTTTCAACGTACATGAATAATAAAATAAATAATATAAAAGTCAGGCAATACAAAAGTGAGTATAATAAATTCTATAAAATAAAATAAAACGGTGTTATTTGTATACTTTATGAATTTTTGAATAAGTTAAAATAAGCATATTATTATGATTACAAAGATTTTATCATTCACTGGCCAAAGTCTTATTTATCTATTACACTTTCGTTATATACATAATAACCTCAAAGGTTTATAGCCATATGACGATTTCTACAACCAATCAGACCAAGTTTTAAATGGAAAGTAAACTAGAACACGCTCTGTTGAGTCAATTAAAATTATTATGTAAACTATTAAAAAAATATGGAATAAAGCCAGTAGCAGATCAAGACAGCGACTTTTAGGTCAAATGTGGTAGGCTCTGGAAGAAGACGACAAGATCTGTAGGAAGACGTCGAGTGATAAAGCGGCTTGAAGAAAAATGTTCAGAAGTGCTCATTGTTCAGATGAGTAATATGGTAGTCAGACTACAGCCCTGTCTAAAAAATCTTGGTACTATGGAAAATCAAAATTATAAACTTCGAGTAATATGATAGATATCTGACCAATCATATAATGGAGGTTTTAACTTGTGAACATTGATTTTTTGCTATTTTCAAATCGAAGAGCGCTTCTAAACAATTGAGAAAATAAAAAAAATATGACAGACGAAGTATTCATTTCAATACACTCAAGTTATAAAAAATATGATGTGCTGTAGCCCAGAGCCCAGAGCTAAGAGTTTTGAAAACAAATGACTTTTTATACCATTGATCTTCGAAAAATTTCCTCAATTTCAATTTTTAGAAATTTGTAAAATACATTCATAATATCGAAAAAGTTCAAAGAAATCGAAGAATATCCAAAAAGTCCAGAAAGAAAGGAATTATTTTGTTATAAAAGTCATAGAATACCTCATAACAAAATACCAAAATTGTTAAATTCATCAAAAAAGTAGTGAAAATATCAATCCATACATATTTTCAAATAAATGAATATATATAAAAATATATTGGAACACAATTTTCTATATAACGAGTTTCGTTTTAAATCTTGAGATTATTGAGTTTTAAATAACTTTTATTGAAAATGTTGATAAAAGTTAGAGAGAACAAAAGGCTAATTTCAGTCCAGTTTTAGTATAATACATTTACTTTGCGTCCTTTTTAAGTCTTTTGTTACCTTTACTGTAATAGAAAAAAAAACAGGTTTCATGTTTTAGTATTGTCTTTTTCAGGTACATTATACTCTCACTTGTTCATAATAGACTATCGTGCTTTTTATGTAGGCCCCTTTAATTTATTATTCATGTTATTTATCATGAAAGTAAAATGTAGGCAGTAGAGTTTTTAATTATTTTCGCCTTAATAAAGGCTAGTGAAAAAAAATTGAGGGTGACATTTTAATACAATAATCGAAAGTAGTATGATATATTATGCAGCCCATCTGAGATAATAATGTTGTTTGGGAAATAATTCGTTATTTTTTTCCTGATGAAATCGTGTTTAATGAGTGCATCATTAAATATTCTGGCATGTTTTTAACACTTTTTCGGTTATAGAGAACACAATGAACACATGTCGTCATGAAAATCACAAACCAAAATATGTCAAATGATTTTTTTAAATACTTGTATTGTTAGGACTATATTTGTTAAATTGCATACTTCACGTCCTTGAAATTTTTAATTCGCGACATGTCATAATTTATGAAACTTGTGGTGTCGAGACCATGTGCTTGCCTTGAAAACAGGAAGATTAAAATATTATGAAATACTTGAATATTTTAAAATACTAAAGACAATAAGATAAGGGTAACTACCCTTGCAGTCAGGTACATTTTTATTCAATGACAACATTGTCACGGGGGACCGAGGTCGAGATTGGCACCCCTGCCTCTGGGTACTTCCTGGCCAGGGGGGAGCGGGCGCTAGCTGGCTCGTCCTATTCCGTGCTGATCGTGTTGAGATACAGACGTGGGTCCGACTCTGCTCTTCCTCATATATCACAGAACTCCAGAACGCCATCTTGATTACGGGTGAATATAATTCCTCCTATTTTTAATGTGAATTTCGTCCGCACATTTTAACCATCGCTCAAGTTTAACTCTAAATTGTTATTGGAATCTCCCTTGCTAAATACAACACATTTTTATATTTGTTGCCAATTTTAAAACTTTTTTTCTAGACATTCGTCTAGTTTTTTTTATATATTTTTTTTCTTTTTTCTTTTTTTTACAATACAATAAACTGTTTCATTACAAATTGTTCTTGTTTAATTGTGTCGCCTGTCCCAGCGAGAAACTAGAGAGACTTATTCAGAGTTAAGAGAACCCAACAATACCCCAGAGACCTAAAGAGTACTTGTCTCGTTAAGAAGCCGACTGACCTGTCCGGCCCTGTCACCTTGGTAAGATTGATATTTGGTGAATTGATTTATGTAATCAATTGTGTACATATAATTCTTGTTTCTTAAATTTAGCAAAAAGGCGTGACATAATTGGCCCCCGAACGCGGGGCAGAAAACTCTGTATCTCTTGATATCTCGCTAGACAAGGCTTTTATTTATAATTTGTTTATTTTAAATAATAATTTATTTTCAGAAAAGTGTTTTTATATGTATTTTTTTGTGTACGACCGTTTGTTTTCTCTATTTTGTAACCACGTGTTTGCATCATTTGTTTTTACTGCCATTGTTTTTTTTTGTTGTTCTCCCGCGTTTATTTTCGCTGTTCGCGACCACATGGTCTTCCTTGTGCCCATGTGCTACGGGCTCCGAGTTGGCAAGGAGCCGTTTTCGAGTTTTTTCATTATTTGAATTGTGAATAGAATTTTACTTAATCGTGAGAAGAAAAAGAATAGATTTTCTAGCTAACGTTCGCTAAAATATTTCGTTGTCAAGAGAATGGTGTTCTGATTTATTTGAGACCAATCTCATATTAAGAGAGTTCGTGGGTAGGCAAAGCGCACGAAACGCCTATCTTTCGTGAAATAGTTCGCTGTTCAGTTGGCCCAGTCTTTCGGGTTTTCTAGCAAGGATTAATCATTTCTTGGTGCTCGGTTTGTCGAAATATGTAGAATTTCAACGGTTTAATATTACAAAGAAGTGGAAGTTTCGCTTAAGTTAGATTCCTCTTTTACTTAAAAAGATTCCGTTGGAGCAAGTTATTTTTGGTTTCGATCTTGGTTCAATGGCCGAATCATGCATTGAATAGTTTCTTCTGTAATGGATCTATAAACGATATAATTGTTTATAGAGATTGAATTACATTTTGGTCTATAGTCGTTTGTTGTTAAAATGGAGCTTTGGTCAGCCTCGTCCCTCGCGGTTGATTGTAAACACGATGTAGGAAGTTGTTGTTTGTAAATTTGAACTGCGTTGCTAGGAGAAATCTTGTTGGTTTAACAGAACGATCGAGTTAGAAGTGTTGTTTTTGTTATTAAGGTCTTGATTTGCTTCGGTTGAACTTTTGTCCTATTGTTTTATTGTTGCAATGTATCCAATTAAGGCCGAGGGAAGATCTCTTCATTCTGCTCCCCTGTTTTCAAGAAAAAAGTGCGCGGTCAGAGAATTGTAAAAAGGACTAGTGTGGTATTTCGTGGATAGTCAGGCTTAAAAAGAATTAAATTCCACGTGGATTAAGCTCCAGTTCATCTTTGAAAGGAGATGGGCTGGGCAAAGTGTTATGTGCGCCCTACTTTCGTAAGAAATATTCCAATCGCGTAAATGATCCAGTTTACGAATTTTGTTTAGAAGTAAATAATAATTAATATCTCAGTGGTCAGTTTAGTGATTTTTTGCGAATTGTGATAGTTTGAAAAGGAGATAAAGGATAGGAGTTCAATGTTTAAAAAATTTAAATTATGGAATGGTCGTGCATAATGGACGGACGCCATTTTGTTTTGCGGCTGGAAATACTGTCCGATGTTTTTCTTTGAGGAAATAGATTCGCATGGTATCGTGTTTTGAAACAGATTAAATAATACAGGAAGTGCGTGGTCATTGAATGACGACAAGTGTTTTGAAATCATAGAATATTCCAGTTGAATAAGAATTGGTTCCTGGCTAATTGAGATCAATCTCACCTGGAAGGAAGGTAACTTCCGTAAATGATGTTTCAATCGCGCTAGAGACCCGGTTTACGGATTTTGTTTAGGACTAAGTAATAGTTAAAATCGCAGTGTTCGGTTTGGTAATTTTCAAAGTCAAAGGCAAAAGGACGAATTGCGTCGTAATTACGGATAGTTTATTTTGATAACGGTGTAGCAGGTCAGGCAGTAAATATTGTGAAAAAGACAAAGAGTGAGAACTAGAAGAAGGCTCTAGATGTGAATAGTATTGCGTCATAGTTATAATTTTTTTTTTTCTCGTGTTAGCAGTGGCTGTTATTAAACAATATGTTGGAATAGAGAGAACTGGAATTAAGTTCCAGAAGGATTCTTATAATAGGATATTGCGAATTATTACGCGGAGCTACTGTTGTTATGGCGAGTTTGTGTAGAAAGTATTGCGTCATAATTGTTGTCGTTCGGTAATATTGGCTGTTCTTGTTGACACGGGGATTGTTAGAAAGGGCTGTTGTATCTTATTGATAATCAGTCAGTCGATGCTGAGTTTTCTTACATGCGCTGTTTTTAAACACTGAATGGAATTACGTTTTAGATAAATTCATTTGTTCTCGTATCAATGTCTTTTGATAGAGAAGTTTGTTATCTGGTCTGAATTGGATTTCGGTTGGTTAGATTCCTTTGTTTCTGACAATACATCTGGATAACACGGTTGGTTTCGAAATTCGAATAGAATTTCGTTTTGGAATAAATTCTTTTGTTTTGTGTCGGTGCATTGGGTACAAAGAAGATGGCTTGTTTATCCTGGAGGTAGAAGTAAATAGACTTCCTTCAACTAGCCATAGTTCCTGTGAGATGCAACATTAACCTTCTCTGAATTAAGGTTAAAAAGGTAGTGATTGCCATGTAATCTATAGGGTTTTCCTAGAAGGGTATGGGTCGGAAGACTTTAGGATAAATTGCAGACTAGACAGGCTTATGTATAGAAACAGTTGAGTCCCTTACAGAATATATTCCAAGAATAGAGAATTTAAAATCATTCTTTAGAGCCACCCTTGTCAGATAACGAATTATCACGGGTGTAAAAAGTGATAGCATAAAGATGGCGCAGAGATTGTCTGTTTCCAGTCGTGATTAGTTGAGGATTTGTGAAAACTCTGCTCAGTTTTCGAGCTAATAATTAAGGAAGATAAAAGGTCTCGCCTCGCTTCCTTTTACGTAAGAGCGTGGCCGGGGTCAGTACCAGTTTGTGGTCACCCCATTTGGTCTAAAAAATATGCCTGCCGAAATGCAGAGGCTAAGGGATAAACTGTTTGCCGATCAGGGCGATCATGTATTTTGCTACCTAGATGACATCTTAGTCTGCAGCGCAGATTTCGATTCACACATCGCCACCTTACGTTTGGTGTTGCGCCGGTTGAAGGAGTCCAATCTTACTATAAAATTGGCCAAGTCGGAATTTTGCAAGTCAAGCCTTAGGTACTTGGGACATATAGTGGACCGCGAAGGGTTGAGAACGGACCCTGAAAAGATTAAGGTGATGAAGGAATTCAGAGGATTCCTGGAATCCTATGGGATACGAGACCTCTTTTACAACGCGTATTATCACCCGCAAAACAATACCAGCGAGAGATATAATTCTTCAATTCTGACGTGTCTATCCATTTTGGTACAGGACAATCAACGAGATTGGTGCGAATTCTTAGGGAAGATCTGTTCCTGTTGAAACAATACTGTGAGCATAGCCACCGGTAGCACCCCTTTTTATCTGTTTCACGGATTCCATCCGGTTCCCCATGCTTCGTTCCACGACCAACTGGATTCGAATCAGATTGTCTCTTCCACGAGATCTCCTAATTATCTCCAAGGGCTAAATAGAATGGAAAAATTGTACGAGACCGTCACTGCTAAACTATTGACTGGGTTTAAGCGTAGCGCAGCTAGGTATAACCTACGCCGTAGAGAGAGACGTCTGTCCGTTGGACAGGTGGTATGGAGGAAGTCCTTTAAACAGTCAAATGCAGGTCGTTACTTCAGCGCCAAGTGGCACCGAGATTTATAAAGAGCGTAGTTAGCAGGAAAATCTCCAATTCGGTTTACGAGCTGTCGGAGCTTAGTGGGAAAGTGGTAGGGAGATATCACGTGAAGGACATTGCAAAGGTTGACCAATGATAGTCTCGCGATCGGGTGACCGACAGAGGAATATAGCACTCCATGTCATAAAGCTAAGTGAGAATTAGTCCGGATTCTCGTAGTCGAGGCATATAAGAGGAGCAAGGCCAAGTGTTAAATAGAGTATAGCCCCTTTGTTGTTACAATAACGGTAGAGTTATTTGTGTATTTTCTCTTTTGAAATTAGAGAACGTGGCCAGGAGACCAGAAGTCGATTATAGCACTCTTTTGTCTTTGAAAAAACGAGAGAGTTATTTGAGTAATCACTCTTTAGAAGCTAAAGAGCGTGGTCGAGTGACCAATATTTGAGTATAGAACTGTTTCTCGTCGTAATAGGGAGATCGTAGTCGAGTATTCTCTCTTTAGAAACTAGAAAGCGTGACCTGGAGTCAAATTATTAAATGTATCATTCTTGTCTTGTAAGAGGGAAGGAATACAGGGGTTATTCTCTTATAAAAAGACGGTAGAAGTTTAGTAGTTGCATATATACTATAAATAGACTATTGAATACAGTATAGCTTAGAATAGACTTTATGCGGTGAGTCCGTCGTCACGCGTTAAGGACGCAAACATATGATATGGGTCCGGTCCTGAGCACAGCTTCTGTGCCCGGGTGGATTATAGATAAGCTGATAGTTGACAGTGTAGTGATGGGTTCGTCAGCGCCTAATTGGGAGTCATTCATGGTTAGGAAAATGGTTCTTAAAATAATTAAATTAAATATTTTGTTATA
The DNA here is from genome assembly GCA_949825065.1 of Odontocerum albicorne. NCBI lineage: Eukaryota > Metazoa > Arthropoda > Insecta > Trichoptera > Odontoceridae > Odontocerum > Odontocerum albicorne. Next base: position 24,918,173 of record OX463853.1, on the reverse strand, counting down.
ATACCTTGAAGGTATACACTGTCGATTCCTTGGTGAATGTCAGTTTAGTATGTCAAGTGACGTCACCGGTGCGAATTTATTATTGCACAAGGGTGAATGAATAAGTGGGCTGGCCGTGGGCAATCTCGTATGGATTCATTTCCATATGTTTTATGTATGGGCTGGTATTCAACCCGGTGACTTAACCAAAGAATACCTGGCGTTCAATGAACCTAAGCCTGGACCACGAGTGGCGGAATGCTGAGAGCCTAGAGTAGGATTATATGTATCTCAACGAAGGACTTAGGTCCTTCTGAAGTAAGAATTCATGTAATACATAGATGATTAGTACCGTTTGTAGAAGGTACACGTATTACATTCAGGATCAAATTGCTCTTGTGTAATGCGAGCTTAGGTATTGGGTTACCTAACAGCTGTTGTGGGTTATTTAGTGGTAATTGTTACCTTCTCATTAGATTCCCTATCGAATTATTGGCTGCAGAAGTTAGGGCATTAAGTGAAGAAATTCTTGGAAGTCTTCAGAATTTCGTATTAGGGAAGGATTGTCTTCCTAATTGTTGTCTTATCTGATAAGAATTCGTTATGTATTCCGAACTTCTTGACGGAGAGGTGTACCCTTCCCCCGGGAGTAGCGTTCCAAAGATTCCACCGAGTTGAATTTTGGAAAAGATTGTACAGATGTTACAGTGGAGTATCCGTTTCGGATAGTTGCACGTAGCAAGTGTTAGTTATTGGACGGGGTTCCATGATGATAATAACCGTTGATGTGTTCGGAATTTCTTGTTAGAGAGGTGTAGCATTCCACGGTGTTGAAGGGCTATAGTATTGAAGTAAGTCATCTTGTTGACGAATTGGCTCCTGTTGAGTGTGGAGTATATAATTTGAAATAAAAATGATTAATTTTTTTTTGTCGTTGTGTAAAATATTATAATATATTTTGTTCTGTCAAAGCACTCACCGAGTACGGGGTCGCATGGTAGTCTGTTAGGCAGCGCGATGAAAGGTTTATGGGAAATGTGGAGGTTGTAGTGGTGCTGCTGGGAGGAATAAGGATAAGAGTATGGTGCGTTCTCGAATGAACTTTGACAGAATTTATGTAACTGTTACGGTAATTGCCGTTCTATTTTTGTTTTGTTTTGAACTTGTGCCAAATTTATGTAACTGTTACGGTAATTGCCGTTCTAATTTTGTTTGTTTTGAACTCGTACCGATTTTATGTAACTGTTACGGTGATTACCGTTGTATTGTTTGCTCTGTTTTGAGTTTTGGGATAAGAGCTCTGGTTACTGTAGTGTTGGCAGCATGCGTCATGACTGGGGGCTGCGTTTCTTGGATAGTTAAATCTCGAAACGAACCCGTGCCCTTGTGGTCGGACGTATGGTGGGTCTCGCTCGGTAAATTGAATTCCAAAGTTTGCTCTGTTTTGAGTTTTGGGATAAGAGCTCTGGTTACTGTAGTGTTGGCAGCATGCGTCATGACTGGGGGCTGCGTTTCTTGGATAGTTAAATCTCGAAACGAACCCGTGCCCTTGTGGTCGGACGTATGGTGGGTCTCGCTTGGTAAATTGAATTCCCAATTTTTGTTGTTTATCATTGTCTCCTTACTTTGGCTCGGTGGGAATCACCGAGAGGCCCTGGGCAGCCTTAAGAGTCCGGGTTGGGGGAAGCTAGCCTCCCAACCGATAAAGGTTTTGAAGATGGCCTGAGAATACATCTGGGATGGATTGCTGTGTGTCTCCATCACGGGCCTCATGAACCCAAATTAGCGATTGCGATTACAGATGTGTTCTGTCATGCACATGTGTCGGGCTAGGGTAGCTTCGGTTCGGGGGGGTCGCGTGTCTGTCGCTCGGATCCTAGATGACCAAAGTTGTGTAAGTGGTATCACGTGATTCTTGGCTCTGTTCTGGGGGTCCGTAGACGCGTCCTGCTGTCAGCCGGGGCTACTTGCCAATTTTCTATCATGTTTTGTGTTTTTTATGTGTTCTGTCATGCACATGTTTCGGGCTAGGGTGGCTTCGGTTCGGGGGGGTCGCGTGTCTGTCACTCGGATCCTAGATGACCAAAGTTGTGTAAATGGTATCACGTGATTCTTGGCTCTGTTCTGGGGGTCCGTAGACGCGTCCTGCTGTCAGCCGGGGCTACTTGCCAATTTTCTATCATGTTTTGTGTTTTTTTTTTTAAGGGACTAAGGCTCCACCTATACAGTTACCATTCTGTGTGGTGGTGAATTGTTACTGCAACGGTTGTCCAGACCTTGGAGTCTGAGGAAACCCAAGTTATGTGTAAAGTTCTGTGTGAACTTAAGGAGATATAAGTCCTCGAAAATGGTTCGGTGTGAACCATAGGATATTTGTTATTCAATGTATAAAGTTCTGTCTGAACTTAAGGAGATATAAGTCCTCGAAAATGGTTCGGTGTGAACCATAGGATATTTGCTATTCAATGTATAAAGTTCTGTCTGAACTTAAGGAGATATAAGTCCTCGAAAATGGTTCGGTGGGAACCATAGGATATTTGTTATTCAATGTATAAAGTTCTGTCTGAACTTAAGGAGTTACAAGTCCTCGAAAGTGGCTCTGTGTGAACCATAGGATATTTGTAATTTGACGTATAAGGTTCTGTGTGAACCTCTTGAAATTTTTAAATGATAGATATTGGCAATTGCGAAATTTATTGTTATCATTGTTGTTATCACTACGCCCGGTAGTGGCCGGAAGTTTGGACCGTCTTGTGCTGTGTGCCAGGGGCGGTCGTATTGTGGAAAGCGCCCGTGATATGGGGCCGCTTTAAAATTTATCGGTTCCCGACTGTGCAGTATAGGGAAGGGCGAGGAAAGGAATGTGTTGTAAAGTGTTGTCTTTGGTGTATCAAGGGAGGTGGGATTCTAATTTTGTGTTGAGCCATGTGGGTGGTTGGTTGGACGGAATCCACATTGAAAGGGGAGAATTTCAGGAATCACCTTTGAAGATAATCCACATTGAAAGGGGAGAATTTCAGGAATCACCTTTGAAGATAATCCACATTGAAAGGGGAGAATTTCAGGAATCACCTTTGAAGAGCAGCTGGTTCATAGGTTGGCCCGTGACCTACAGTGAACCCACTAAAGTCAGCCTTTGGGAGAAGACTGCAGATTTGTTTTATTATTTTGGTTAAGCTGTGTCCATTTCTCAGAATATTGTAATGAGAGAATGGCTTAACTGATTTGTTTCCCTCTTGGTCAACATTTGATTGTTAGTTGACCTTGCAGTTTAATATTTTATTAATTATATTACCCGATTGTATAGTATTATTTTAATTTCTTGTTGTGTGATTTGATTTTAATAATATTGTATCGATTTCCTGTAATCGTGTACCATTGTGCATTGTTTTGTTTTGTATCAATTCTTGTAATCTTGTACCTTTGTGTATTTTTTTTTTGTGTAAGGAGTTGGGAAGGATTGTTTCCCGCTCCTGTGTAACCGGCTATGTGTTGAAGTTAAATTGTTTAGGAGCCTAGTTAAGGAAAGGTTTACGTGGTTCCCTTCCTCGTGGTCGGTCTTACACCAATTAAGACTACACCTATGGCAAATGCTGACTAGAGATAAATCGGCCACGAAACCGTATCCGGTGAGGGGTACATACACCCCTCGCTCCTTAGAAACATCCCTCGGACTGATGCGTCTGTGATATACGGAGGATAATTTTTTTTTTTGTTTGTTTTTTTTTTTTTGTTCTTTCAATAACTTAGGGTGGGGTGTTAGGACTATATTTGTTAAATTGCATACTTCACGTCCTTGAAATTTTTAATTCGCGACATGTCATAATTTATGAAACTTGTGGTGTCGAGACCATGTGCTTGCCTTGAAAACAGGAAGATTAAAATATTATGAAATACTTGAATATTTTAAAATACTAAAGACAATAAGATAAGGGTAACTACCCTTGCAGTCAGGTACATTTTTATTCAATGACAACATTGTCACGGGGGACCGAGGTCGAGATTGGCACCCCTGCCTCTGGGTACTTCCTGGCCAGGGGGGAGCGGGCGCTAGCTGGCTCGTCCTATTCCGTGCTGATCGTGTTGAGATACAGACGTGGGTCCGACTCTGCTCTTCCTCATATATCACAGAACTCCAGAACGCCATCTTGATTACGGGTGAATATAATTCCTCCTATTTTTAATGTGAATTTCGTCCGCACATTTTAACCATCGCTCAAGTTTAACTCTAAATTGTTATTGGAATCTCCCTTGCTAAATACAACACATTTTTATATTTGTTGCCAATTTTAAAACTTTTTTTCTAGACATTCGTCTAGTTTTTTTTATATATTTTTTTTCTTTTTTCTTTTTTTTACAATACAATAAACTGTTTCATTACAAATTGTTCTTGTTTAATTGTGTCGCCTGTCCCAGCGAGAAACTAGAGAGACTTATTCAGAGTTAAGAGAACCCAACAATACCCCAGAGACCTAAAGAGTACTTGTCTCGTTAAGAAGCCGACTGACCTGTCCGGCCCTGTCACCTTGGTAAGATTGATATTTGGTGAATTGATTTATGTAATCAATTGTGTACATATAATTCTTGTTTCTTAAATTTAGCAAAAAGGCGTGACAGTATTTACATATATGATATGTAACGCGTAATATGAAAACATGTTGTTTACGGTAGGTTATAAGTGAATTTAAGTCACACATACATATTTTTTAATAATTTTTGAGATCAAGATTGTATTGTATTAATTTGATCTTCACATACCAAGCAACACATATTAATAACCTTCACGTACAAGCAACATATAATTTAACTAACCGGGAAATTAACAGTCTCCTAAAGATCCTACTATTTGCAGACGATATCGTATTAATAAGTCAAAAACACGAAGACCTGCAAAATAATCTGAAAAGGTGGAGAAGAATCTTGGAGGACAATGGATTGAGACTGAGCAGAAAGAAAACAGAGTATCTGTACCTACCATTCGAGAACACAAATGCTGTCACTCCCGCAATGCAAATGGATGGAGAAACATTACCAAATTGTGACTCCTTTAAGTATCTTGGGTCACTCATCCATAGCGATGGAGGATGTGCAGCATATGTAACACATAGAATTAGTGTGGGATGAATGAAGTTAAGATCAATGAAGGGAGTTCTATGTGATCCGAAAATGCCAGTAAAGTTAAAAGGAAAAGTATACCAAACGATTGTCAGACCGCACTCCTATATGGCTCCGAATGCTGGACGATGTATAACTCTTACTCTAGGCAACTAGAAACCGCTAAAATGCGCATGCAAAGATGGTCAACAGGTGTGTCCCTAAGAGACAAAATAAGAAGCTCACGCATTCGTGGAAGTCTAGGTGTTACATACATCAACAGCAAGATGGAGGAGAGGCGATCGAGATGGTATGGGCACGTTAGACGCAGAGCACCCGATCACATTGTGAACCAGGCAATCTCCATGGATCTTCCTCGAATAACAACCAGAGGAAGACCAAAGAATTCATGAGTGGTGCAAAAAGATAACCTGATGCAGAGGCACGGCCTGGAAGACGTAGTCCGGGACAGAAGAGCATACAACCTGAGGACGAGGAGAGCTGACCCCAACAGTCTTCGCAGACAATGAGTTGGGATGGAGCCAGGGAGAAGACGTACAAGCAACACATATCATATTTCCATCATAAGCTCATTTTATAAAAATAAACGAAATAAAATAATTGAATAGGGAATAACTTCATTCAAAAAGGTTACCCGAAAGGGTCAGCCCTAGAATCAAAGGTACAACATTTGGCAATATTGTTCTACTTAATGTAAGCCTTAAATTATCAACATTTATCTTTTCAAACGTGATTAAATGTGATTTAGCTTTTGTCAACAGTGGAAATATATAAAAGACCTTCATATCTCTCCTCACACTTAGAAAAGAGTATTTTGTGTGTGTTACTCTGTTGTATAAAATACAACCTAGTCGGTTTATTGTCATATGGTAATCTATTCCAGCCAACCAGAAAAATCTAAAGAGGCCTTAAGTGAAAACAAGCTTAGCACCATTTTTGAGAAAAATGAACATTTATAAATGGGAATAGAATTCGTAACTACTGAAATAAAAAAAACAAGCGTCTTACCAACTAAGCTACGGAAATAGTCACGGAAGGAGTATCCCAAGATCTAAGTTTCGCCTCAATCGTTCTTCTTGTGTAGCTTTTCTGAGCAGCTTAACTCCATAGTTCATTCATAGTTTATCCATGGTACCAGCATGTGCTATTTATAATATATTGTTGAAATTTATTTTCATAGAAAAGTATGGCACAAATGTTACTAAAACTCCATTAAAATAAGTACACAAACTTCTCATCATAATAATCTCATAAAGGTATTTTAAGAAAATTCGTCTAATAAATACAAGTTATTTTCATTTGCTATTAGAAGTTTCAATGATTGTTACAACTTTCAATAACAAAATAAGTTTTTAATATATATTATAAAGATACCTCTTCTCAAAGACTTAAGCTATAGTTTGAGCCCTGGATTAGGATAATACGAAACAAATGTTTAATTTTGATATTTCGTGAAAACATTACTTTGATTTTGAATTATTGAAAGAAATTCTCTTCAATGAATTCATAATTCACCCGTAATGTTTTACATTATTATATATTTTTCTCAAAGACAAAAATTTGATAAAAAAATAATTCGTAAAAAATATGGTTTTTTAATTTTTGATATATTATATTATTTGAAAATAAATTTTAAGGGATTGTTTTGATAAAAACTAAACATATCTTAGTAAAAAGTTGTCTTTTCATTTAAAAAAAATATGTATTTTTAAGAACAAAATTTATTAAAATTGAAATGTTTATACTCCACTCAAAAAGAAATAAACTGTACATTTTTTTGCAAACCAGATACTACAAATTAAATAACTTCTAGTTTTTTTCATATTTGATATTAATTTCTTGTTTCAACAGTTTGTGAGAGTAAATTTGTTAGGCTATTTGTCCAAACATCAGATACAACATAGCTCATATTATTAGTCATATGAATATAAGAATGGAAGAAGGCGGGGTATTATGATAGAGCTTTTGCAGTTGGTGGTCCTGTGGCATGTAATGGTCTGCCAAAGATATGGGTGGCTTGTGCAGTTTTAGAAAGCACTAAAATATATTTATTTTTAGTAGTTTTATCAAAATTTATAAATGGTTGGAATCTTGAGTTAGTGCGCTCTTGAGAAGAATCTGCTCTCTAAACGGCGCTCTAATTTATCCTTTTATTAAAAACACTCGTAACTAACACTTTTAGAAACATAGTGTGAGATTTTCCCCTAACTTAAGATAATTAAATGATATTTATTTATTTAAAATTAAAATTGTTTACAAAACGACATATTTTGAAAAAAAAAAGGAACACGTCTATTTTTATATAAAAGTTTTTTTTAATAAACTTGCGTGTTTTTTTTGTATTAAATAATACATAAGTGAAAATATAACGAAATTACACATTTTTTCAAAATGTTTTCTGACAAGTGGTCTCAAATTTGGCCAGTTACGATATTTCAGCACAAGAATTGCTTATCGATTGACACAAATTGAAGAAGAAATTCAATTTTCTATAAGGTAGGAGGAAGCTACACGTATACATCAACGTTATGCAAACCTACTGTTAGATTCACACCACAGGAATATGAGTAGTAAGTAACACGTGGTGAACCAACAAATATACGTGACAAATATGTAAATACTCGTGGAAAATCAGAGACTTCCTCCGTATTCTGAAAAATAAAAAAAGGAATATTTTCTTGTTATAGAAGGTAAAACAAATTGAGAATTTATTTTCCGAGTTAACGGAAATGTTGGGCAGTTTACCTTAGATGTTTTTGAAGAAGTAAATATTGTTCGGCATTTGGTGTATCCGAATTCATGAGAGAGTTGGTTTTGAGAGAAACGAAACGCACTTATCGCAATGCCTTGAAATCATGTAAAATTGTAGCTACTTTTAATAAAATTGTGTTTTAGTTATTTTAAGGCATAAACTAAAGGCACTCTGGTGCGGCATAATTTCTGCCTCATTTATAGTTATAACTTCGTAAATATTGAGAATTTAAAATTTTTCTCTTGAGAACATGTTTTTAAAGGTCTAAACTTAAAGAATATGCAAATATAAACGATTTTTTTAAATTTCTAAAGAAGAATACCCCACCTTAAGTCCACTTTAAGTCTAATGTGCCACTATCACATATCGAAAGATCTACACAAGTGTTTTTGAATTTCGTCTTACTGGTAAATTTTTCTAAACATATGCAGATGCGGGGAAGTATTCAATCTAATGGCCATATTCACCACATTCTAGTATTAACACTCAGCTTATTTGTTTTTTATTGAAAGAGGTACTTAAGTTTCATTCAAGTGAGAAGTGATAACTGCAAACCATTTTGTACCTTCGAATATATTATTTTTAATAGTTCATTTTATTTCTGACTTTTGACGAAACCACTTTTAAAATATTTATTTAGCTTTGGAATATTTAAAAAAAATGAACTGTTTTATTTTATTCTGTTTGCTCTTCTTATATTTCTTCACGTGCGTCACAAAGAGTATCATTTATCAATCACCATACAATTTTCTGTCAGTAATTTATTTATTTTTTCATGTCTACATGAAAAAAAGAAATTCCCATCTCGTTAAAGTTGTTTCCTCTTTACGTGGGGAATAATATGACCGACACGTGTGATGACGAACGCGAACTCCATGTTTGTTTAAGTTTTTCAACTAAGCCCGAAGATTAGATGAATAGGGCCAAATAGTGGTTTCTCCCTGCCTCACTTTTTGAAATGTTCGATGCATCTAAGCAAATCTGTTAAAGGACAGCATGCAAAAAAATATTTGGTTTTTTAACATGAGTAATTTTTTTTTAAATAATCGAAATTCACACACGGTCAAAGATTTCGATAAAATGATAATTGTTTTACATAAAAATATATCTTGACATAACGCATACTGTTAAAGTTGTTACACAATCAAAACATTGCAATATATGTTATGCTTTTTTTATTTCTCTTTTAATTTCACTTTGGTTGAAATTTTTTACTTTTAAATTCCTTTCATATTAAATTCCAATGCCGTAAATTGAGGTTTGTATTTGAAAACAGATTAAATAATGAGAGAAAAAAAGCTCGAATAACAATTGTAATTGAAACGTCGAGTAGCGATGGCTTTCAAGCAACGGAAATTAAAATAAAATATTCATTACAATTCACTTCATATTTGAGTATTTCTGTATATAATTAACCTTTTATATATCTACTTGAAGCAATTCTGGTACTTGAAGAGCCCAAAGCTTAATTTAACTTTGTTTTCCACTCAAAGAAGGGGTCTTTATCCGGCGGATGTCTGCCTTTACGTAAAAAAGTGTTTCGCAAGTAACAGAGAAATGTTAATCATATATGGTGGTAGCATAGAAAAAGTGGCGTCAACAAAAAATTGTGTTATTTGAAGAACAGTAATAATACATTTTCAATGTGGATTTATTTATATCGAAAGGTTTACATCCCTAGATTTTTTTGTATTGTATTATATTTCCGTTGTAATTCCTCCCGGCTCACTTGCCTTGTCGTAATGGAAGAGTCATAGATACGTTGCAAAGCACGTTTTCACAGCAAACTATCCAAGGCGGAACAATCATAGGTGAAATCCAGACCAAAATTATCTACACATTCTAGTCGTCAACAGTGGACTAGGCGCTTAATAATTACTAAGTATGGGGGGAAAACCGAATAAAGACTGCAGCAGATTTGAATTGTCTGATGGTTTAAGAATTCTTTACCATTAGAATCCTAGATAAATATTTGGTATTTGCTGAAGTTATTTATAATAATCTGTTAAAATTTGTTATAACTAGGCTGCTGTAGCTTGCATGCATTAAATCAATACACGCAGACGTGTCTTTGACCATCTCAAATCACACAGAAGAGAGTGACAATCATACTCGTCAGATAAGGTTTGCGTGGGTGAATTCTAAACAACTTTGTGGGTTTATAACTTCTAATGAACCAAAAATATGACCTTGAATAAAAACCAAACTGGAATATATTATAAAAATAAGGGTTTCAAAAGGAATCGAATCAGCAACTTCCAAGCTGGAAGACCCAAGCACCCAAGCTGCATCTGACCAACTAGGCAACGGAGGTCGTCAAGTTAATAAGTAATATTTTTCTATTCTTGAGATATCGTTGATGCATTACTGACATTTATAATTTCAAAAAAAATATTTTCTAAAGATTAACTGACTATTTTCGTATTCCTAGAATACGCGTATTTAAAAAAAAGTCTTGCAACGATATGTATTATTGAAACTAAAGCTGATGCTACCCCAACAAAGACAATTTTTAGAACATTATAAATATACTCGTAGATAGATCTTGCAGTGTATAACTGGTAAAACATTCTAGAGAGAATAAAAATTGCAAAAATAAGAAGAATATTAAAAGATGAAAAAGACAAAGAAAACGTTATTGAAAGAATCGCGTTTAAAGAATAAATTAGAATCGATATTCCCCATATAGTTTCTCATGGTAACTCCATAGAAAGTCAACAACCAGTCATATCGCTGAAGATATGGAAAAATAGCTGGCATTTCTCATCCCAGAAATAATGCAGAAAAAATAAATTAAGAATCTTTTGTAAGAAGAATAAGAAAATACGACTCTCATAAGTATTTTTATCTCACTTAGCAACTAGCGTGTATTTAATGATTATATATTGAGTGCTATTAAAATATCCGTTAATATTTGAACATTTAGCTTCAAACAGCGACCCCCAAATCATTATACCTCTTTTTCATGACATTTCATGCGTGGATTAGAAGTTGTGGAATTCGGCGGGAGAGTAGCTTTGATTGACAAAATTTATCAATTTCTCTTTATTTATAGATTTTTCAATGTTCCTCTACTACGACTCCCGTTCGCGTTCGAATCATAGCCTTTTATTCGTTACTTATTAATTTAACATGTATCAATAACTTAACCTGTTTTTTTTACCGCCAATATATAGTCTTTATTTCATATGCGTCTTTAACAATTATATAACTAAAATGGATTAAAATAAACAGCAAAAAAATCTCCACGTTCTGCCAATCATTTTTGAATTGTAATTTGTTTGATCAAAAACTGTTTGTTCCATTTTATGTAACGGTATAATCCTACCGCTTTCAAGGTGTTCACCTCATCATCAGGGAAGCACAACCAATGATGATATACCGTTACATAAAGTGGAATACCATAAACAGTGTTTGATAAAACAAATTACAATGTCTTTAAACCTCCATAATGTTAATGCTTTAGCTATAATTAAAAATTCAAGCTGCTCTCAGTATTTGCGTGAAAAATTAAATTGTCTTTCTGACTATGGAATGTTCCTCCGATCAGGGGTCAGGAGAATGTTTTGTATATCAACACATCATACATCATGCTATACATAATCTTATGCGGTTCCTTAAGGACGATGTTAAATCAGATTTGATATGTCATTATCAATCTAAAGAATCATTATTTATCTAACCATATTCTTCTTTCAGAACTCTGATAAAATTCCCACCCTAATCACTGTTTTCCTTGAAATTAATCTTTTATTTTCGTTTTTTACAGGCAACGTTTTCATACACTATGTTAAAGGCACAATCACTGAACCAATAATAATTATGAAACAAAAGCTAGCTGATTAGAAAAAAAAATTAAATAATAAAACCGCTAGACGTATTTGCATGAAAATATGAAATACATTTATAAAATCGCTACTTGTCGACCTCCGTGGCCTAGTTGGAAAAACACCATTTTTACTACTCGGAGGCTAGAGTTTCGATTTCTTTAAAAAAAAACGGCTCGAGTCTAAATTTTTTCATAAGGTCCCGTGAAAATCTTTCCAATTTATTGACAAGGATCGCAAAATTGCAATAAATCCACCAGGTTATGCTTCAGAAAACATAAGTGTAATACAATACGAAATAATAACGTTGTGGCGTATTTGTAAACGATGTTGACTATTATTATTTTTAAAAAAAAATACTGGTTTATTTTGGTTCAAAATATATAACAGTATTAATTTTTTATTCCTATAGGCCCCACTTTGTCACGGACCCTGAACTGGCCAGTATTTTATTCCATTTCCTATTGAGAATTTTTGAATAGAGAACCTATTTACAAAACGTGTATAGAACCCACGTCATATTTCTTGGGTTATAGGTTGGCACCCTTTTCAATTTTGCCATATAAATTAAGCCTTTTGAATCTATAGCACTGATAATCCGTTACCCTATGTAAATACTACAGATTAGTGCGTGTATAAATTTACCCAAATTTAAAGTTCATTAATTAATATAGGTTTCTAGGGAGCATTCTAACCGGCGGATATTGGATAAAGTTTGGAGATTCTGTTCATTGTTATGATTTGATTGACATTTTGCGATCCTTTTGTGCTTTTAAATTTAATAAAGATCGATTTTCATGGGAACATAATTTGTTTTGAGAAAGTTGAAAAATTGCAAAAACATGATAAATTGAGGTAATATTTTATCAACTAAAATTTAGTAAAAATACTTGTGCTATTAGATATAAATAATGTTTGCATACAACTTGTGGAGTGGAATAAATCATTAAAACACTATGCCATTGTACTCACTACACTTTATCACTACGACCCGTGTTTCTAGTTTAATGGAACTCGGCATATGAGGTAAAAACACGAAAAAAAATTGGCATGTCAGGAACATCTTATATTCGTTCAATCAAATTGATGATAGTTATAAAATATCACTTATCTGGCAATTCATACTCAGTTAATATAGGGTGTCACAAACACATGTCTCCACTAATGATAAAAAATACATTTATGTAGTTTATTGTAAACTTTGAAAGGGATGATGTATGCAAATAAATACTGACTTTATAATCATTAAAATTGTGGATTCATTTTTCTTCGACACCTTATATCCTATAAAAAGTCAGCCGCACAAAAAACCCACACACCAAGTACCTGTTGTGATCAATACTACGAGAACGCAATGCTTTAAGGTGTAATGCTAACACCAAGCACTAGTAATAATTACTGTAGATATTTTTTGATGTCATCAATCTCACAGAAGTACTAGCTTCATGAAAATGACGTCTAATTGACACGTCAAAACAAGCTATAAAAAAGATTAGTGGCAATTAAAACTATAAGACATGATCAAAAGCTAAAATGAAATTAAATTATTCTTCAAACTTAATTAATATGGTTGTCCGGACGAAATTTTTTCTTTAAATGTACGAGGAAATCGAAAAAAATATATTCATTTTCTTATTACATCGATATAATGTATTCTCCTTCGGTAGAAACAACCTTCTTCAATCTATTTAACAAATTTTTAATACCGTCGGAATAAAATTTAGTAGATTTGGAGACAAAATATTTTTCGATGCATTTTTTCATTCTTCTAAAGTGCGAATCTCTTTTTCAACTAAACAGTGTTGCATACATCTAAATAAATGATAATCTGAAGGAGCCAAATCGGGACTATATGTTAGGTGAAGAAAAGTTTTCCATCCAAGCTCCTTTATTTTATTTTCAGTCATCTTCGATGTATGGGGTCGGGCGTTGTCGTGTTGCAATAAAATTTAATGTCGATTGAAAAAACCAGGTCTAATTGAAAAGTCTCTAATCTGTGGGATGAAACTATCATAATAAATCCAAGAAAGATTTATAAAAAAATAAAGTTAGCATAAAAGTTTTTTATTTTTAATATTGTGTACATTATTAATTTGATATTATTTTATAAAATATGAAAGTAACAATGAAGTTTTGTAAAAAGCCTCTTGCAAAACAAAAACATAGCACTAATTAAAGTAAAAAAACATGGAAACCATGAAACCATTGCTAATGCATCTGATGTTTATAATGAGCTTGTGATTATACACCAAATCCCCCTCTAAATCATCTGAAATTGCGTCACCCTATTTGGCTGGGGGATCAAAAGCTACAAAATTTGGACTTCCGGGCGAGATGGCTACACTGTGAACTGAAGTGAGTGACAAATGTGGTACAAGATCTTACAATTCTACTTCCAGGATTTTTATTTGTAAAGGAAACTTTGGTGCACCCTGAAACGGCCGAGATGGAGAAAAGGTAATCTATATAACACGACCACCGTGACCTAGTTGGTATGATGCCTGTCTTCCAGCCTAGGGGTTATTGGTTTGATTACCGATGGCACCTGCTTTTAAAACACAGGATTCTTATCCGGTTTTTAATTAAGGCCTCTTTAGTTTCGTTTTGGTTAGTTATAAAAGATTGCTTAAAAGCAATAAGCCCAACAGGTTTTACTGCATGCAATTTTATTGTAATACAATGCTATAAAGTAGAAGTAGCACGACTTTCTACGATAAACTATACTACAGATCACGGATCCAATTATTATCAGTAATCACATATACACTTTTAATTGGTCTTAAGATTGTCCACCA
>OX463853.1:24837623-24903505 GCA_949825065.1 Odontocerum albicorne | reverse complement strand
GAGCACTTTGAGTGAAAGGTCAAGTGTTTTTTAATTTCAATATGTAGAACATATTCGTAATTTGATCACTGTTTAGGGCTTCAGCAAGATTTTCACAAAATAATGGTTTAAAATAAAAAGTGATTAAATCGAGCATTTATTTTCGTTAAAAATCAAAGTATACATATATTTTATCATTTAATTATGATTCAACGATTTTTTTATGTACAACGTAAAAGTATAAAACATTTTTTAAATAAAACGAAAATCGGTTAATCACCAACAAAAATCACACCTTGGTCGTTAATAGAAAGAAACATTGTACTAAGGTTAAATTTGATATTTAAATTATATACATTCAACATAAATTAAAAGTCGATTAGGTTTCATTAGCGCTTGAAAACTTGAACGCAAGCTAATTCAGGAAGTCAAAAGTTAGAACTTTTTTCCAAAGTAGTGCTTGATCAAAAAAAGATGATGAAATTGAACTGAAATGAATAATTTAGTTCACAACCAATTTTAGTAATATCCTCATAATTGACATATATGATATGTAACATCTTGTAGTTCACAGTTCAGTATCGTGATACACATGTTAGCCCTTGACGACTCCTCACCATTCATCCTTACACTCTGTAGTTTGAAAAGCAGTTGTTAAGGGTAGTCCTGTTGTATCTGTCACTTGATCAGTCCAAGGCGTTGGGAATATTTCTCTTGTGTACCGTCCTTTCACGCTTCCAGTGATCACAAGCTTTCCCTTACTGTCTCCATGGCTACGAGTTATGTATCTAACGAATTGGAGGGTTCGGCGTAGGTATACTGTAGACAATTTTTAGTTGCCTTTCATTTCTTCAAGAATGGAGGCTAAATTCGCCTCGACATCGATGAAATTTGTAATATTCATCCTTCTCCCACACCACATTTCAAATGCATCTATTCTACGTTTTTCACTTATTCTCAGAATCCACGTCTCCGGGCCGTACATACATATTGCGAAGATTAGACAGGAAGATCTTCTCCCTGGCTCCATCCCAACTCACTGTCTGCGAAGACTGTTGGGGTCAGCTCTCCTTGGCCTCAGGTTGTATGCTCTTCTGTCCCGGACTACGTTCCCCAGGCCGTGCCTCTGCATCAGGTTATTTTTTGCACCACCCACGAATTCTTTGGTCTTCCTGTGTTTGTTATTCGAGGAAGATCCATGGAGATTACCTGGTTCACAATGTGGTGCTCTGCGTCCAACATGCCCACACCATCTCAATCACCTCTCCTCCATCTTACTGTTGATGTCTGTAAAACCTAGGCTTCCACGAATGCGTAAACTTTTTATTTTGTCTCTTAGTAACACACCAGCTGACCATCTTAGCATCGCATTTCTGCAGTTTCTAATTGCCTGGAGTAAGAGTTATACATCGTCCAGCGTTTGGAGTCATAGAGGAGTGCAGAGAAGATAAGACAGGAAGATAACTAGATATACACGTATAAAACAAATATGTATTGAATAATTTCTAAGTATATAATATGCTCGTAAGCAGTTTTTTATTATTCATCTTGACAAAATTTAAAAAAATATATTTACTTTGAGTATTCATACGGTGATTTACCCTAATAAAACAAGTTTTCACTGCAATTTAATATCTATTCAAAAGTGAGTGTACTTAATCAAGCTATTTGAGAACAAAACATTGATTTAATTATCTTCACCTGCTTCTTTTAAAAAAATATATCTCGTCAAAAGCGATTTGTTTTTGAGTTCAGGTGTAAATTGTAAAGTATTAAAATATGAATGAAAAATAAAAATATTGAGGCTTTGTTTTAAAGATAATGATTTGACAGATTCTTAAAAAAATACCCCTGTATTAAAAATCCTCAAGAAAAATAGACCGATCGATCTAGAACGCTTGAAAAATCTAGCGATCAATCTGAATCGACCTGTGGATCAAAACCGTGAACTTGAATACTCAAATACAAGTAAAGAGTACTATGGATAATTCCAGGACCTAATACTGTTGTACCAGTAGGGCCTCGGAGGAAAAAAATTGGAATGTTCACTTCGTTTCCCAGTCTCTCATAACCAGAAGTTAAAGGCCCAGTTGAGTTGGCATGGGTTGACCAATTTAATGACGCATAAGAAAGTTGAGCCATCCATCAGGAAACATATTGTTCGGTAGATCAAAACAGTTTCTGGAAAATGTGAGAGGAACTTTTAGAGAAAAAGGGGATGGATAACCGGGAATTCAAGGTAAGTTCACCGATTGTTATTAAAAAGGATTTGAGCCGTGATTTTAATTAAGGACCTCTTCAACATATTTTGGATTGATATGAGGATACATAACCATATGACAATAAACCTTCTAGGTTGTACTGATAGTTGAAAAATAAAACAATTGAAATATAATACAATTGAAGTATAAACACAAAACATTACAAAACAAGGTAAAACACCTTTTCAGGTACTCTTTAATATCAAAAAATCTATTCATCTTTATAACTTATTTAACACAGTGATAACACATTCTTACGGTAACAGTATATTAAAATAAAATATTCGATTTGTGCTGTGAAGGAAATTATGAATATTTGATCATTCTTTCGATGGCAACAATAATTTAATCGACAAACGAATGGTCGGAGCATAACAGTTAGAGGCAAAAAATAATAGAGAGGAATTTGTTTGAATTCAAAGCAAAATAATTATTTTAGGAAAAAGATTGAATTAAAGTAGTTTATTAAAGAGAATTTTATTTAATTTCATTAATTTGTGTACATTATTATATATGTGCATGGTTAGTCTGGTAGGTTTATTGTTTAACACTCATTTCTTCCAACTAACTAGCGTATCAAGGATGCATTAAACAATTTTAATCAATGACACATTTTATTAAAAAATATATTTGTTGTAATTAAAAAAAACAAACAATAAATAACCTGTTGATAATGGTTAAATTAAAGGAAAGAAATTCGTTCAGGGATAAGAAAGGGAATCAAAATTTAATAAAGATGATAGGTTATTCTGAATTATAAAATATTTTTCCCATCCCCTTTTTTAACGTAAATAAGGACGCACATCTGTAGAAAGTTTAAATATAACAAAAATAAAAAATATATTAAAAGAAATGAAAATAAATGATTAAGCTTTTTTTTTTTTTTCATAATTTGCGATCCTCAATTAGGGGAAACCACCACGAAATACGTCGCTGACAGAACGATCCTGGTGCGTTGAAAGAGTGCACAAATACAAGTATCTGGGATGCTGTACGAGTATTTATGACCAGTGGGATCCTTCTCGGGAAATCAGAACCGGATGGATTGAGATGGCACGGAACTGTTTCTTCAGATTGAAAAATATTATCTGTGAAAGAAACTTCAACCTCGAATAAGAATGCGCATAACACACTTTTACATATTTATGGTACAGAGCTTAACATTCACCAAGGCCACCACAAAACGAATAAATCTATTTGAAATGTGGTGCTACGAGAGAATGTTAAATAATTTGTGGGTTGACAAAGTGCGCTACAATAAGGTTCTCTGATGCATAAAAAGAGACAAAGAAGTACTCGCATTGAGAGGAAAATATTAAAATACTTTGGGCATTTCATTAGAAGAAAGAAATGTGACATTATCAGTCATTTTGTAGAAGATATAAGAAAATAAAGTGTAGAAAGAAGGAATTCCTGGCTGAAGAATCTATGAATATGGTTCCAATGTAGCACGAAGGCATTGTTCAGAGTAGTAGCAAACAAACTTAAAATGACGATTGTCAACCTCCAATGGGGAGACAAACATTAAGAATAAGATAATTTTGATGAATAGAAAGATTTTACTTTTATATCGAAACTTATGAAAATCAATTGTTTCTAATGTCATTGGAAATATATTACTTTCATAAGTTGCAATATCTAATATAATTATATTTTTGAACTCTAAGTGATAAAGAAAAACGATAATATACTGTTTTGTTTCACATTTCCGCTGTATAAAATACAAATGAGCGGGCTTGTTGCTACGATAAAATCTCTTCCGAACAACAAGAAAGGTGTTGAGTCTTCATTTAAAAAAAATCAAACGGGAACCCTCTTAAAAATAATTTAAATTCTAGCTGGAAATTAAAACGTGACCACAGGATTGGAAGATAATTGTCTTACTGACTGATCCTTGTAGCTATGTAGTATGCAAAAAAAGTTTGAATAATAATTGCAAAATCTCTAGGTTTAGAATTTTACATAAAGAATATTATTTTTCTATCAGTATTTCAATGATTAAATAGTGAAAATTTAAATAATATTATGTCGGCGCCAGTACTCTGTTAGTTGGTATGCGAGCCAAGCAATCAGAGGTTTGATTTGATATTCAGTGGAATAATTTATGACCTAGATTAATTTCAATATCTTATTTCATATCAATATATACTTTTGTATCGTAAAATGTGATGTTTTCAATTCTTTAGAGCGTGGTGTTGTGTAAAAATATGTTTTTTTAACTTTTAAGTGTTGTGTTTTTCGAATTTGTGACTGTAGGATGTTTCTTTGGAGAGAAGTAGAACATTGAGGTTGGTTTCTTTTTCATCTTATCAATTGGTTATTAAAAATCAATCCAATATATGATAGAACTTTTGCCGCTGCTGATTCTGGGGTGTGAAATGATATGCCTCCTAGTGTCAGATATATGGGGGCGTGTGCAGCTGTAGGAAGTATTTCAAGACAACATTTTTTAACAGATTTTATCAAAATGTGTTAATTGGTTCGAATCCTGAGATAGAGCGTTCTTGAAATGACTGCTCTCTAAACAGCATTATATCAATTGTCAGTTTATTTTTATTATTATTATCTTCAAGATTTCTCGGATAGTCCGTGCTATATGTACAAATGTAGAAGTGCATGCTCGTATGTATAAAGATCGAAAACTGCTTAACACTGCGGTTCGTAGTCACATTATTTATTATAATTAGTTACTAACACTTGTACGATACACTTACTTAGGCCTAAAACGTGGAAAAAAATCATTGATTAAAATAAGTGACTTATTATGTAATTATATTGCAGAAATTTTATTTTGATCACCATCATCACATCCCACTTGACTAGTGTTGGGTATGAGACTCCTCTCTTCTCCTCTACTCGTTCCTATTATGGGCACACTGTTTTCAGTTATCCAAGGCCATTTTTCTAATGTTATCCGACCATCTTACTAGGTGTCTTCCCCCACTTCTTTTCCCAACTCTTGGTCCCCACTCCAACACTCTCTGAGTCCACATATTATCGGCAACGTGTCCTGCCCGGTTTCTTTTCAGGGCAACCCTCTTAGCTATATCTACGATTTAGATTTGCTACCTTATCCATGTATTCATCCTCCGGTCCCATAATGAGATAGTCAGTTCTAATCTCTCGATGGCTCTTTGTGACATCCTGATTTGATACATTATTTTTTTATAAATGTTGCCAGATTAAGTTCATATACACATACCAGTACTAGGAAGATGCATGGATTAAAAAGGTCTATCTTTAGACACTTCTTTATTTTGACTTCAATTGTAAAATATTAAACAGTTCATTTGTTTACTTGTATTAATATGTAGTGCCTCAAGACCCAACATTCTCATTTCGGTACTTACGTGTTTTTTTTCTTTTTCTAGCCATGCCATTTGCTTTGTGCCATGTCCCACGTTTTAGTCGCATGCGTTACTACGGGTATAATGATTGAGTTGAATATTTTCAGTTTGGCATTTTAAGACAGTGCATTAGAACTCAGAAGTTTGTGAAATATTGCAGCTTCTCCGCTTCCACTTTGGATAATCGCACCTTTTAGCATTATGATGCAATTGAAGGGTGGCTTTCATTGTTAGTCTAGCATTGTGTAAGGCCAACAATACAAAAAACACTTCGTAAACCGAGACAGAGGCAGTATAATAACTTACAGCAGTATTTCAGAAGACTGTGTGTTGAGAGAATCGAAGAACTGATCAGAGCAAAAACTTTTGGGAGGTTAAAGCACTATATAAACTATATTACCAACAATGGGAGGAAGGTAGTAATTGCTTCCGAATTATAAAAAAAGTCTCATTTGTACTATATTTTTACTTTTGTAGGTATTTTTTTATTGTTAAGTATTTCTACCAGTTATCTTGACTTGTTAAATAATTTTGACAGTTTGGCAGTGGATAATTAAAAAAGTGAAGAAAAAAAGACACAACTTTTAAAGTTGTATAGTTTTGAATCATGGAGAAAAGTATAATTCTAAAATAAAAACAATATTTATTTTTTGGTATTCTCTTTTTTACTCTCAAGTAAAATTTTCTATATTCCCGTTTTTCTACTCGGAGCTATATTATATTATTCGTTGAGTTTTTTTAGAAATATTGTTTAATTTTTTTTCGTTAACCTGAATAAGGAATGTTTTTTCCTATAGACGTCTTTCTTAAAAATATGTCTTTTAATATTTTAAGACAATGTTTCTTTAAATTGTTAAATGTAAAATTTTTGCATTAAAAAAATAGCTTATAATAGAGAGTAAGATCTAATACAATTGATTGAAAAGCAATTGTAAGTGAATTTAAATATAAAATAATTGTTGAGTGGTGTCTCATTCCAAGTGATTAACAGCTTATTTATATCGAGTATTTTCTTTTGTTTTGAATAATTTTTCATTACATTAATTTTTCATTACATTTAAGGGTATGTACAATATTTTACCCATATACCACGAAAACGAAAATGAAATGGCTAAAGAGTTTTTAATTATTCTATGAGTATAAATACTAATAATATTTACTACCTACTGAAACACAATAAAACAATTTTGTAAGTGATAATAACTGCAGTTTCTTATAATGACATATATTGGTATTTTGATGTGGTGCACTTAAATTACTATAAAAACAGTTAATAGTTAAAAATTTAAATAAAATGACAAAGTTTGATTAATGCGATATCTGTCTTTCATTTCAGGGATTGCAGATTCCCGTTAGTACACAGATTTAAATAAAAAAGTAAGTCAGGTTTACTTTCAACGCCCTCTTACATTTTACTGGGTGGCTGGAAAAGATTATCACATACTTATAAAACAGTCAGGTTATTCTGTTAACAACAAAAATCTAGTACGATCGATAACAATGTTTATATCTGTGCCACTGAAAAATATATTTAGTGTAAGAAACCATTATAAATAGTAAAAAAAACGCTTTATTATTTTATATTTTTTTTTGTATAAATTCGATTTCGTTGAAGAATTACTAACATATACTTGACAAAAATAATTTTATATAAATCTTATTAAAAAATGGTTTTATAAATAAAAACGTACGATTGATGAGATAAAATCATACGGAAAAAATATTCCACATGTAAAAATAAAAAAAACAGTTAATTTTCTTTAAAAATATCTAGAAAAAAGTGATCTAGAAAAAAATATAATAACTTACGTGTAAATTTGGTGTTCCAATATAACTTTTAAAAATATATTAACTTTGTAACCAATCGTTAATGTGCCTATGAAGTAAATTTTAATAAAACTCTAAGTGATATTCCAATTGAATTTCAATGAAGCACGCACAAAAGTCAAAAACGCATAAGTGTTTTAACTTTGATTATACCAAAATTAAGCTTATTAATATAGTTATAACGCTAAATACTTAAAAACGAACATTATACGTTCTACAAACACTTATTAAAGGACTTAATATAATACTTATTTAAGTAAACACGTAATATATATTCAAGGATACTCAGTTAATATTAATGGTTAAAATTTTTTGATAAATGGGTTGAAAGTAAAAGTTCAAAACGGTATCGTGAGGTTTTTCAGGAGTCGCACTCGAGTTTCAGAAAATGGTTCGAATCCTGGCTTAGTACCAGGCACGCCTCCCGAACTTTACCGAATGACACATCTGACGTTCGCCCGACGGTACGTCCGAACAGGGCAGAGGTCCACTGATGACTAAAAGAGGGTTGGAGCGAAGCCTTCGATGAACAGCGACCCTGTCGGCCGTTTTATTAACGAAAACGTTCAAATTCCGCTTTCTATACCTGAAAAGCGCTTAGTTTTTTTTTGGTATTATATTTCGTTTTCAGCGGAAGGAAGAGTCCTGATACTCTATTTAATTAAAACACCCAAACTTTTGCAGTGACACACATTAATTAAGGTAATCAATAGGTGCTGTGCTCTTTTTCAGTCAAATAGGATGAGAGCTTCACGCATGACGTGATAGATCCTATTTCAGGATTTCCTTGTCTTTGTCATTGGAGTGTTTATTGCTTCGTTTTAGTTTGATTTACTTATTTTTTATTCTTTTATTAAGACATTATATTTAACAAAGTTGCATAACAAAATCAATTATTTGAATCTGAAAAATTTACACTATAGTTTTTAAACAATTATACTTTGTGTGTTATGATTAATGCTTTTGAAAATACAACTCATTGGCAAAGCATTTTTTAGTATTGAATTTGAAAATTTGCTGAATTTCAAGACAAAAAAGTAATTGAAAAGAGTAACTGTAATTCAACGTTAGTCAAATAAAATATTCTCTGACACGCCTTTTCGTTCTAATTGAAATGTTCACTGAAAAAAATATAATTCAAAAAAATTCTCATCAAACATTTTAAGGATATTTTCGTTTCAGTAAAGGTAGTTGAAAAATGTATTGTCACATTAATTAAAAAAAGTAGTATTTAAATGGAAAGTATTTTTTTCTTATCTTATACGACATTTAATAAATGATATTTTAAAAGCTTCTTATCAAAAACATATTTTTTTACTCATAAAAAGAAACGTAATAATATTTGAAAACTAAATAACTAAAAGAAGTATAAGTTTGTTCTCCATTTCGAAAACGCTAAAGCAAGTTTACTTTATTTCTCGAGAGGAAGACTTTTAAAGACCGAGAACCCGACCTTTGCACATTTACTTTTCATAATCGCTGAAAAGGTCTATTCATTAATTAAAACCAAGAAAAATAAAACCTGAGAAAAATAGTGCACGTGATTAAAATAAATATCCTTACTGACTTGAGCTTAACTATCGCAAATTTACATTAAATGAATTCTGTCAGGTAATACAATGATGAAAATGTGATTTACATTGTTATCCTTAAACATGCCGTTTTATTTATTTTCTAGATTAAATATACTCGTAGTGTGTCGTGTTTACTTTATTTTGCTAGATACCATATTTAGTTGTTATTCTAAGATTTAAAAACTATTAAAAATACTAATAAATTTTACAAGTGAGATGACAACCCTGATTTACTTTGTATTGAAATTATATTGATATTGGATTAATTACATTGCTATTTTGATACATTTTTTTGGAATATTTACATTCGATTTGTCTGAAAATTTATAATAATTAGGCCCTCCTACAAATATAATAATTTATTTGAATGACATTTGTAATTAAAAAAAAAGTGTACAAATATATGGAAAACAACTTAAGTGATAAATATTTAAAGACTTAAGGCCATTAATTCCAATATGTGACTGTAAATTAGTGCAGAGTTAAGCGCAATGAGGTGGGATATATTGAATGGGTGGAAGCCTGGGAGATACTAAAAAAAAACGTAGACAATGGTTCCTACATCCATGTCAAACGTGCAAGATGACTAAATAAATAAGTTAACATTTAGTCAATACACGTGGATGTGAAGCATATAAGTGGAAAAGCGAAATGTGAGATTGAACAGGCAATAGGCACAAACAAGTAAGAGGCCCCAAGTCAGTTATGCTTATTTGCCTTTGAGTTCTAGCCTATTTGATGTGCCTCCGATCTAATATTAAAATAAAGAAAAACAGTTTAAACATTTCCACACTGTTTCATTTATGAGATTTTAATTTTCAAGATTCACTTTTAAAAACATACACTCGTATTGGCGGCTATGAAATTTATATTTCTTTTTACGGCTCAAAGAAAAAGTTATTCAATAGTTTTGATTAAAGCTTATACAATATGCTTTTGAATGAGAACTTTGTGTATTTGGCGATATTTTTAATGCTTTCAAGTTAGTGACACGTGTCATTTTGATAACAGCAATCCCATCAAAGGGAAATAGCTGAAATTTGGCTGTAGGTTAAGCGCCCATACTTAAGGGTAGGAATTTGCGCTACTAATTTCCAGGATCTCATATTTCTTCAGTTTTAAGCATTTGTTATGTACGCACTAAATTGTAGAACTGTATGTTGTTAGAGGAAAAAGTTGTATTTTCATTTTGATCTGGATTTTAACGCTAGTTGTGAATATTTAGGTTTTATTTGTCATTTTTAAGTAAAGTTTTTCTATATTTATAAATAAAGATGCTCTAAGCTATTGGCAATTTATTTTGTATGAAATTACATAAAAATCTTAATATGTTTAGAATTATAAAATTCTTCAATTATTTTCTGAATGCAAATGGATTAATATACTATATATTATTTATAATTATGTTCGAAATCCAATTGAGCTAAGGGTTTATATAATTTGAATTTGCTTTATAAGATCTCATGTAATAAACGACAGTTAAAAATAAATTATATTTTTTTAAAGAAATAACACAATATTTAATGAAGCTCTAGATCATTGTGTTTTTGAAAGTATAAAAGGCCGCTGAAATGTGTATAAGCCAGAAACACAAGGTGTGTGAAGAGGTAGATCTAATAAAAACGTGGCTGGATCAAGTGGACCTAATTTTGAAAGGAGGTCAAAGTGAAAAATATGAGTAAAAGAAGATTATACACGAGGAGATGTATAAATGTGAAAAGTATGAATATGTATTATCTCGGTTTTCCCGCATGAGAATTTTGATCATACGGAAAACTGGTCACTCACTGATGAAGTAAGGTGATAAAACCAAGGAAGCCATTGTCACAAAACTATGCAATAGCCTCGAAAACGATTCTTCGGAACATTTTAGCTGACCAGGGTCTTATAGAAGATAACAAAGATAAATGTTGGCAATCTTCGTTATTTACTCCATCGTGTCGAATAACTTCAATGTTCTCAATTTCATGTTTATGTTATATTTCTTTTCAATTTGCTTTTTGTTATAATTTTCTCATGCCTAGTGATGTCCTGTAAATGTTCATACTTTGTGAGATTTATTGTATTTATTTTAATTAAAAAAATGAATAAAATAGTATTTCTAAACATAAAAATTGACAACAAAGTGGTGTAGATACCATAGTGACTTTGAGAATCGAAATAAAAGCAGGCATCACTAAAACATAGTGGGGATAAATTAAACATGCATAGTGATTTAGAATCGTAATAAAAGCCGGCATCACTAAAACATAGTGGGGATATATTAAACATGCATAGTGACATAGAATCGAAATAAAAGCATGCACCTCTTAAACATAGGGGGGATATATTAAACATGCATAGTGACTTTAAGAATCGAAATAAAAGCAGGTACTACTAAAACAAAGTGGGGATAAATTGAACATGTGTTGTGTCTTTTAGCATCGAAATAAGAGCAGGCACCACTAAAACATAGTGGGGATATATTAAACATGTATAATGACTTTAAGAATCGAAATAAAAGCAGGTACTAATAAAACATAGTGGGGATATATTGAACATGTATAGTGACTTTTATAATCGAAATAAGAGGATGCACCATTAAAACATAGTGGGGATATATTAAACATGTATAGTGACTTTTAGAATCGAAATAAGAGCAGGCACCACTAAAACATAGTGGGGATATATCAAAAATGTATTATGACCTTTAGAATCGAAATAAAAGCAGGCACCACTAAAACATAGTGGGGATATATTAAACATGTATAATGAATTTTAGAATTTAAATAAGAGCAGGCACCACTAAAACATAGTGGGGATATATTAAACATGTATAATGACTTTTAGAATCGAAATAAAAGCAGGCACCACTAAAACATAATGGGGATATATTAAACATGTATAGTGACTTTTAAAATCGAAACAAAAGCAGGTACCACTAAAACTTAGATAATGGTTCCTAGATGAGGCGTTTTTGAGTAATAGCCGGAAAAATCTTGTGAATTGAATTAGAAATATGTGAATATGTTATGTAGTTAGAAAGAAGGGGAAGAAAAACAGGGCACAATCATAAGCGCATTCAAACGACGGGCATTTCAAGAATTCTCCTTCTTTTGTTGCACGAAAGCCCCCCAGTATACTTTTCCTGTTATAAGATTACCTTAAAGTTAAAAAAAACAGTAGAGAGGTAGTTTTATGAAATATGCATATTTATTTTGAATTGATTCTGAATAAAGAATAATTAAAATGTGCTGATATAGAAGAAATATCAATTTAATTGAATAATCAAAAATATTTCAATACAAAAATGTAGCATAAGTTTTCGTGTACTTTATTAGATTTTTTCAACAAGAGACATTACCAAGAAACTTTAAAAACATATACATTGACACAAATAAAAACAGAATATTCAGATCAGTATTAAAAATAAACAACTTTTCAAATATAAACTCTTTATTTACAAAAGAAAAAGAAATGGATATCTGAACTGAGAAGGCCAATAAAAGAAATTGGCAACGAAGAATCCTCGCTTAACTGATTAAAATTTTATGCCGTCATAAAGCCGATTTTGTGGTGCAGAGTATTGTCACGGCGAACTCTTTAAGTGAAATCATAGCAGTTCAACAAAAAAGTTCTTTCAAAAGTTGTAATTTTTTTTGCGTTAACTTAATATTGCTATTGACTTTTATTATTTCCATAACAATTGTAAGTTGAAAATTTACATTTGACGATAAAACCTCGAAGTTGATCTCAAAGTGTCATCTAATACAACCCCAATTTCAAACCTTGAAGATCAAATGTTGATATTTTTCGTTGTCTTTAAGTCCATTAAAACTTTTCCTATGTTTTATCTTATTAAGGTTGACGTTATCATTTCTTACATTCTTGGTCATCGCTCCAATTCTTGGGATTGTGATCAATATGGTCATTAACCATCCTTCTCCAGCACAAACAAGCACTTCTCGTTTGTAGCGTTTCCTGATTCCGTGAATACCTTGCTGCTTTTTTTATCTGGTCCCTCCATTGAATGGCCTCTGTTTTTTTTTCATATTCACTCTTCCCGCCAGAATTAACCGAGCAAGGTTCTCCCCCCGCGTTATCTACAGGCTATTGTAAGATTCTTCTTGCACCCAGCAAAAAGAGTTGCACCTGAATTCCGAACTCATTAATAATCGATTCATTGTTTTTTCGACGGTTTATGTAATGCGCATAAGTCGTCTTTAACATTTCAACGAAAAAACCTTTTTGTCTCTTAAGGTCAGGTGTCCGGGCCCTAAAAAATAGAAAATCGATATAGGTTTCTCTTTTTTCTAAAGTAGATTAATAACTCAAAAAGCCGAGTATTCTGATGGTTTTGGAGTTTTATCGAAGATTTTCTTTATTGTTTGGGATATACTAGGCGCGTTCAAAAAAGTAAAGAATGATTGCGCATCACGCCCTGCGCTCATCCCCCACCACCGCGATCGTATGCGCGCCAGTTAGCTTTTTCCCTTGCTTCAGTGCGAGCCGAGTTTTGTTGCTTTAACCTTTCAAAATGGCTGCGCTCATCAAAAATCCCGCCAAATGTGAAGTACGTAGAGTCATTCGTTTTCTGAATGTACAAAATGTTCGGCCTATCGAAATTTATAGGCAAATAAAGAATGGTTTATGGTGATAGTGCAATGAACGAGGCTTCAGTGAGGACATGGTTCATAATGTTTAATCAAGGAAGAACCAGTGTGCAAGACGAAGATCGGAGTGGGAGGCCATCACTCGTTACGGATGAGTTGAAAGCAAAAGTTGAAGACAAAATTCAGGAAAACCGGTATTTCACTTTAAGCATAGTACCTACATGAATCTTTCCCACAAATCGCTCCTACATGAAATAGTGACAGAGCACCTTGGCTACAAAAAAATGTGTGCTCTAAAAAGAAAAACCGAATCTCAACACCAGAAAAGTGATGGCATCAGTTTTTTGGGATCAAAGGGTTTGATCCACGTGGAATTTATGCCAAGAGGACACAATAAACTCAGACGCCTATTGTGAAACTCTTCAACGACTTAGACGCGCCATCCAAAACATGAGACGTGGAATGTTATCGGAAAAGGTGGTTTTGATTCATGACAATGCGCGGCCTCGTGCATCAGCACGAACACAGTGAGAACTTCAACGTCTTAAGTGGGAAATTTTTAGACATCCTCCATACAGCCCTGACTTGGCACCAAGTGATTTTCACTTATTCCCGAAACAAAAGGATTTTTTAGTGGAAAACAGTTCGCAAACGATGAAGACCTTAAACAAGAAGTAACATCCTGGCTCAAATATTTGGCGGTAGAAGAATATAACATCGGAATTGAAAAATTGGTTTCACGTGACAATACTCGTAAGTGCATTGACAGCTATGGCGACTACATTGAAAAATAGAGTAAGATATTTTGACTTTGTAAATAAAGTTTTGTGTTGATATCTTTTGTTTTTATTTAGTTATGCCAAAACGTTCTTTACTTTCTGGACGACCCACGTAACATGTGTTATTTTCTATCATTATTGCAAAACCCCTCCGAAGTAATTAACTTATGTCAAGAAGTCAAACTGTCGGCTATTATATGAGGATTAATACTTTACATCCATACTTTATTTAACTTGTAGCCTGGTATGGGTAATAGTTACGAATTGCCACTGTAAATAAAATAGATCACAGCCACTCAAAAATCAAAATTGCTTGCTATAAAATACGTGATTCAAAAGCTCTAGTAAGAGCTTTTGAACCTTACTTATAAAGAACTTCCTAGAAGCTTAACATTACTCTTAAAATACTTCCGAGAAGAAGAACTGTATTATATACAATTAGATTTTCAAGGGTAAGTCGTAAGAAAATGTATAAAACACACCAACATATCATCAAACTATGCCCCCTGTAGAAAGCTAGATATAAAGTAATATCTTGACATTGTTTTCCAACCAAGCTTATCCTCTCCGTTTTGTTTGATTTCATACACAAAAATATTATATTTTTGATCAATTACTTGTTCATTTAAAATATACTTTTTCTTTAAAAGGCTTAACAACTTTTCATAAACGTTCAAGTATTTAGTTCCGAAAAATTTCAATAATATACCCGTAAGGTTCTTAAAACTTTAAGAATCCATTTGGCAACGTTCTATTTGATTCAATCTGTTTGCGAACGCTTTATTTTCAGTCATGATATATGTCATGGAAAATTTCTGTTACATACTCGTTGTTTCATGAAGAATATTTTACATATATGATACAATAAGTATTAAATAACTATCATTGGTATCAAATAACTATAGTTGTAAATTAAATGATATTTTATTTGATTTCAAGAGATCTGCTTAGATGATGGTCCATAATAGTATTGAGTACTAACTTTGATATATGGGAAACGTGTGGGTGCTACAGAAAGGAGTGTGTGCTACAGAAAAGTGTGCACTGAGAAGAAAATATGAGATGAGGAATCGAGTAGGAAGATATAACAAATAAATTGGTAATTCCCTAAATCTCGAAAAATAAGCGATTTGTAGTTGATTTAGATCTTCTTAAATTCTTAAAAAAAATTTAAGTGGATTAAAAAAAATTTGATTCCAATCATTTATCTTACATATCTTAAGAAAATACCTTTGAAATAAATTTCCTCTTATATCTCAAGTAAAAATCATATAATTCAAGGTCATCTGGTTGAAAAGCTTTAAGTGCATTCACGTGTTCTTAATGTTGAACGTTAGTTTTGAAAACGTAATGTGATTGATTTGATGGATAACGTAAAGAAAATTTTACCCAATGGTCGATCGATGGAATCCTTGGTCATTTCACTGTCCTTGGATATGAATTTCTCTGCTTTTTTGGTAAAATATAGTGTTATCTCAAATTATATTTTCAACTCCATGAAATGTTATTGAATTTTTCACATTAATGTGGAAATAGTAAAACATTATTACTAGGCTGCTTCATTTTATGGATACACGACTTAACTGAGAAATCGGTTTGGAATTTTCTATGATTTTGTTTCGCATTAATTATCCACGTTTTTGGGTAATTTATTTTAACTGAAATTCATTTCTAATTAATAACATTTTAACTAAACATAATGTATTATACTTGTTGATTAAGTAAAGTTAATGACAATATATTTCTATTTCATCAAACACTGTTTATTCCACTTTTTTTGTAACGGTATAACCCTACCGGTTTCAAGGCTTTCGCCTCATCTTCAGGGGAGCACAAACTCCCCTGAAGATAAGCTATGATGAGCTGCTCTGAAGGGAGCTCTCCTGAAGATGAGGTTAAAGCCTTGAAACCTGTAGGGTGTCAACACCTTTTTCCTATATATAAGAAACATTAATAATATGTACACAATTGATTACATAAATCAATTCACCAACAATCTATCTTACCAAGGTGCGACAGGCCCGCTCAGTTCCGCCGGCTTCTTAAAGAGGCAAGTACTTTTTAGATCTCAGGGGTTCGTTGGATTCCTTTAACTCTGTGTAACTCTTTCTCACTCTCAACGGGACAAGGTGACACAATTAAACAAAGTATAATTTTAAAACAAAACAGTTTAATATTTTATGGAAAAAAGAAAAAAGAAAAAAATATAAAAAAAACTTGAACGAATGTCAAGAAAAAAAAGTTTAAAGTTGGCTACAAAGATTGTGTTGTCAATTAGCAAGGGAGATTTCAATAACAATTTGAATTTAATTTGATCGAGGGTTTAACGTGGGGACGAAATCCAGCATTAAATACAAGGAATAATATTCACCGATAATTGAAGATGGCGTCCTGAAGTTCTGTGATATCAGAGGAAAACGAGTCTGGCAGTCTTCCGTACAAACACCGTTTCTGGAGAGACTTCCTAACCGCTTCGAGTCTGGTCCCAAAAGAGAAGACTGCCCGTGAATTTCTCCTCTTTTATAGCCACATCGCTAGAAAGAGAAGCTTCATGTCTTCCTTCTCACTTAGAAATACTAGTTTCACATAGTAACCGTCGTAGACATGAGACTTTATTTTTAAAAGACAATTGAGATCGGTATTCTTTAGAATTCAGCATGAAGGGTTTGTAGTCTAGACGGTTTTTATTACTTTATCTTGCCCCGTATGGATTTATGATACTTCGCTCTTGTCTTCTCACAAGAAGGTTTTATTAGTTTACTCTTAGGTCTTATTCCTTTAGCCGTCACCGCTGGCCTTACAATTGAAAACAAACGAAGTAGATTTTATTATAGACCCTTTTTTATTTTTAAACAGACAATGACCAAGGAATTCTTTACAATTAGGGATAGGGTCTTGTGCTCCGAAGCGACCACCTAAGTGATCCTTTTTTCGTTGGCCTAATCTTACCGACAGTATTATTAAAAAAATATACTTAAATATTTTTCCCAGTTACTAACCGAGGGCACGTGTTTCATAAAGCATGATATGTCACGAATTTATAACCTCGAGGACGCGAAGTATGCACTTCATCAAATACAGTCCTCACACCCCATCCTAAGTTACCGAAAGAACAAAAAAAAACAAACAAAAAAAAATATTTTCCGTACATCACAGACGCATCAGTCCGAGGGATATTTCTAAGGAGCGAGGGGTGTATGTACCCCTCACCGGATACGGTTTCGTGGCCGATTTATCTCTAGTCAGCATTTGCCCATAGGTGTAGTCTTAATTGGTGTAAGACCGACCACGAGGAAGGAAACCACGTAAAACCTTTCCTTGACTTGGCTCCTAAACAATTTAACATCAACACAAAGCCGGTTACACAGGAGCGGGGAACAATCCTTCCCAACTCCTTACACATATAAAAAAAAACATTACAAAATGGTACAAGGTAACAAGAAATTGATATAATAGTAATAAAATCAAATCACACACAAAAAAGAAATTACAATAATATTATACAATCTGGTAATACAATTAATAAAATATTAAACAGCAAGGTCAACTAACAATCAAATGTTGACCAAGAGGGAAACAAATCAGCTTAGCCATTCTCTCATAACAATATTCTGAGAAATGGACACAGCTTAACCAAAATAATAAAACAAAACTGCAGTCTTCTCCCAAAGGCTGACTTTAGTGGGTTCACTGCGGTTACGGGCCAACCTATGAACCAGCTGATCTCCAAAGGTGATTCCTGAAATTCTCCCCTTTCAATGCGGATTTCGTCCAACCAACCACCCACATGGCTCAACACAAAATTACAACCCCACTTCCCTTGATACACTAAAGACATTACTTCACAACACAATCTTTTCTTCGCCCTTTCTTAGACTGCACAGTCGGGAACCGATAAATTTTAAAGCGGCCCCATATCACGGGCGCTTTCCACAATACGACCGCCCCTGGCACACAGCACAAGACGGTCCAAACTTCCGGCCACTTCCGGGCGTAGTGATAACAACAATGATAACATCAAATTTCGCAAGCCAATATTTATCACTTATAAATCTCAAGAGGTTCACACAGAACCTTACACTTCAAATTACAAATATCCTATAGTTCACACAGAACCCTTTTCTAGGACTTATATCTCCTCAAGTTCACACAGAACTTTATACATCGAATTACAAATATCCTATTGTTCACACAGAACCCTTATCTAGGACTTATATCTCCTTAAGTTCACACAGAACTCTATACATCGAATTACAAATATCCTATAGTTCACACAAAACCCTTATCTAGGACTTATATCTCCTCAAGTTCACACAGAACTTTACACATGACTTGGGTTTCCTCAGACTCCAAGGTCTGGACAACCGTTGCAGTAACAATTCACCACCACACAGAATGGTAACTGTATAAATGGACCCTTAGCCCCTTAAAAAAAAAACACAAAACATAATAGAAAATTGGCGAGTAGCCCCGGTTGAAAGCAGGACGCGTCCAGGGACCCCCAGAACAGAGCCAAGAATCACGTGATACCACACACAAAACTATGGTCATCTAGGATCCGAGCGACAGGCACGCGACCCTCACGAACCGAAGCTACCTTAGCCCGAAACGTGTACATGCCAGAACATATCTGTATTCGCAATTGCTAATATGGGTTCATGAAGCCCGTGATAGAGACACACAGCAATCCATCCCAGATGTATTCTCAGGCCATCTTCAAAACCTTTATCGGTTGGGAGGCTAGCTTCTCCCAACTTGGACTCTTAAGGCTACCCAAGGCCTCTCGGTGATTCACACCGAGCCAAAGAAAGGAGACAATAATAAACAACAAAAAACTAGGAATTCAATTTACGGAGCGAGACCCACCATACGTCCGACCACAAGGGCACGGGTTCGTTTCGAGATTTCACTATCCAAGAAACGCAGCCCCCAGTCATGACGCATGCTGCCAACGCAACAGTTACCAGAGCTCTTATCCCAAAACTCAAAACAGAGCAAACAATTTAAACGGTAATCGCCGTAACAGTTACATAAGCTCCGTCAAAGTACAGAACAAACAATTCAAACGGTAATCACCGTAACAATTACATCAATTCCGCCAAAGTACAAAACATAACAAACAATCCAAACGGTTATCACCGTAACAATTACATAAATTCTGTTTAAGTTCAAAACAGAACAAACAATACAAACGGTAATCACCGTAACAGTTACATAAATTCTGTCAAAGTACAGAACAAACAATTCAAACGGTAATCACCGTAAAAATTACATAAATTCCGCCAAAGTACAAAACATAACAAACAATCCAAACGGTAATCACCGTAACAATTACATAAATTCTGTTTAAGTTCAAAACAGAACAAACAATACAAACGGTAATCACCGTAATAGTTACATAAATTCTGTCAAAGTTCATTCGAGAACGCACCATACCCTTATCCTTATTCCTCCCAGCAGCACCACTACGACCTTCACATTTCCCATAAACCTTTCATTGCGCTGCCTTACAGACTACCTTGCGACCTCGTACTCGGTGAGTGCTTTGACAGAACAAAATATAATTTTTAACACAACCACAAAAAAAAAAGAATTATTTTTATTTCAAATTATATGCTCCACACTCAACAGGACCAACACGTCAACAATATGATCCAATTCAATATTATAGCCCTTCAACACCGTGGAATGCTACACCTCTCCAACAAGAAATTCTGAACACATCAACGGCTATTATCATCATGGAACCCCGTCCAAAAACTAACATTTACTACGTGCAACTATCCGCAACGGATACTCCACTGTACCATCTGTACAACCTTTTCCAAAATTTAAGTCGGTGGAAAGCAACACCTCTTCCATAGCACTACTGAACAATTCTACTGCTATTAAACTTACGGACCACCGTCCAGCGATAGCATTTGCGCAAAGCAATTATCCTCGATGGATACTCTACTGAATACTCTGTACAATCTTTGAAACGCTACTCCCGGGGGAAGGGTACACCCCTCCGTTAAGAAGTTCGGAATACCTCACGAATTCTTACCAGATAAGACAACAATTAGGAAGACAATCCTACCCCAATACGAAATTCGGAACACTTCCAAGAATTTCTTCACTTAATGCCCTAACTTCTGCAGCTAATAATTCCGATAGGGAATCAAATGAGAAGGTAACAATTACCACTAAATAAACCACAACAGCTGTCAGGTAACCCATACCTGAGCTCGCATTACACAAGAACAATTCGATCCTGACTGTAATACGTGTACCCTTCACGAAACGGTACTAATCATCTATGTATTACATGAATTCTTACTTCAGAAGGACCTAAGTCCTTCGTTAAGATACATATAATCTTACTCTAGGATCTCAGCATTCCGCCACTCGTGGTCCAGGCTCAGGTTCATTGAACGCCAGGTGTTCTTTGGTGGAGTCACCGGGTTGAACACCAGCCCATACATAGAACATATGGAAATGAATCCATACGAGATTGCCCACGGCCAGCTCACTCATTCATTCACCCTTGTGCAATAATAAATTCGCACCGGTGACGTCACTTGACATACTAAACTGTCATTCACCAAGGAATCCGACAGTGTATACCCTCAAGGTATATAAAAAAATGTTTAATTTAATTATTTTAAGAACCATTTTCCTAACCATGAATGACTCCCAATTAGGCGCTGACGAACCCATCACTACACTGTCAACTATCAGCTTATCTATAATCCACCCGGGCACAGAAGCTGTGCTCAGAACCGGATCCATATCATATGTTCGCGTCCTTATCGTGTGACGACGGACTCACCGCGTAAGGTCTATTCTAAGCTTTACTGTATTCAATAGTCAATTTATATAATATATATGCAGCTACTAAACTTCGACCGTTTTCTTATAAGAGAATAACCCCTGTATTCCTTCCTTCTTACAAGACAAGAATGGTACATCCAATAATTTGACTCTAGGTCACGCTTTCTAGTTCCAACCGAGTTCCAACCGAGTTCCAACCGAGTTCCAACCGAGTTCCAACCGAGTTCCAACCGTGCTCCAACCGAGTTCCCAACTCTTTTCCAACCGAGTTCCAACCGTGTTCCAACCGAGTTCCCAACTCTGTTTTTGGTAAAACGACCAGAATTTTTTTTAATCTCCAGCTATCACCTGGCCACGCCTTCCAGTCTACAATGAGAGAATACACCATTAACTCTCCTGTTACTACAACCACAAAGAGGCTATACTCGCACTCTGGTTACCTAGCCACGCTCTTTAGTTCTACGGAGCGAGTACTCATCTAACGCTCTGTTTATTAAGACAGAGTTCTCTACTTAATCACTGGTCACCCGACCACGCTCTCTAGTTTCTAAAGAGAGAATACACAACTAACTCTCTCGTTATTACAACGACAACGAATGCTACCCTCGACCTCATGTCACCTGACCACGTTCTCTAATTTCAAAAGAGATAACACAAACTAACTCATTCGTTATTACAACGACAAAAGAGTGCTTTAATCGACTTCTTGTCACCTGACCACGTTCTCTAATTTCAAAAAAGATAAGACAAACTAACTCATTCGTTATTACAACGACAAAAGAGTGCTATAATCGACTTCTAGTCACCTGACCACGTTCTCTAATTTCAAAAGAGATAACAAACTAACTTTCACGTTTTTACAACGACAAAAGAGTGCTATAATCGATTTCTAGTCACCTGCCCACGTTTTCTAATTTCAAAAGAGATAACAAACTAACTCTCTCGTTTTTACAATGACAAAAGAGTGCTATAATCGACTTCTAATCACCTGCCCACGTTCTCTAATTTCAAATGAGATAACACAAACTAACGATTTCTTTGTTACGCCGACAAAGAGTTCCATTCTCAAGTAGTGGTCACCTGACCACGCTCTTTAGTTTCTAACGAGAGAATACTCAACTACGATCTCCCTATTACGACGAGAAACAGTTTGATACTCAAATACTGGTCACTCGACCACGCTCTTTAGCTTCTAAAGAGAAAATACACAAATAACTCTACCGTTATTGTAACAACACAGAGGTTATACTCTATTTCTCTCTTTGGCCATGCTCCTTTCATGTGCTTTGACCACGCGAATCCGGACTTAATTCTCTCTTGACTTTTATGACATCGAATGGTATACTCTACTACCGATTACCTGGCCACGCTCTTAAGTAAAAGGAAGCGAGGCGAGATCTTTTATCTTCCCTATTTATTTACTCGAAAACTAAACAGAGTTTTTACAAATCCTCGATTAACTAAAAATCTATTCACGATTCGTTAATAAACAACTTAAAAACAGTTTAACCAAAATGAAGCCCGTATACACGCGAGAACAAAATGGCCACGCGGTGACGAACAGTGAAAACAAACGCGGCATAAACGTGGTTCAAATTTCCAGCACAATAACTTTTAAATCGAATTTTATAAGGAACACACAACTCTTTACAACGAAATATTTAGAGAAAGTTAACTTAAATCTATTCCCGATTCCTTAATAAAAAGACTCGAAAACGGCTCCTACAAACTAGATTCGTAGCACGTGGGAACAAAGATGACCACGTGGAAACAAAGATGACCACGCGGGAACAAAGATGACCACGCGGGAACAAAGGATGACCACGTGGTCACGAAATAGTGAAAACAAACGGTCGCGGAAAAATATGTATACACTTTCCTGTAAACAAATTATTATTTAAAACACACAAAACAAATTATAAATAAAAAACCCTGTCCAACGAGAGATCAAGAGAGACAGAGATACAGAGTACGGTACGCCACACGTTCGGGAGCCAAAATGTCAACACCTTTTTCCTATATATAAGAAACATTAATAATATGTACACAATTGATTACATAAATCAATTCACCAACAATCTATCTTACCAAGGTGCGACAGGCCCGCTCAGTTCCGCCGGCTTCTTAAAGAGGCAAGTACTTTTTAGATCTCAGGGGTTCGTTGGATTCCTTTAACTCTGTGTAACTCTTTCTCACTCTCAACGGGACAAGGTGACACAATTAAACAAAGTATAATTTTAAAACAAAACAGTTTAATATTTTATGGAAAAAAGAAAAAAGAAAAAAATATTAAAAAAACTTGAACGAATGTCAAGAAAAAAAAGTTTAAAGTTGGCTACAAAGATTGTGTTGTCAATTAGCAAGGGAGATTTCAATAACAATTTGAATTTAATTTGATCGAGGGTTTAACGTGGGGACGAAATCCAGCATTAAATACAAGGAATAATATTCACCGATAATTGAAGATGGCGTCCTAAAGTTCTGTGATATCAGAGGAAAACGAGTCTGGCAGTCTTCCGTACAAACACCGTTTCTGGAGAGACTTCCTAACCGCTTCGAGTCTGGTCCCAAAAGAGAAGACTGCCCGTGAATTTCTCCTCTTTTATAGCCACATCGCTAGAAAGAGAAGCTCCATGTCTTTCTTCTCACTTAGAAATACTAGTTTCACATAGTAACCGTCGTAGACATGAGACTTTATTTTTAAAAGACAATTGAGATCGGTATTCTTTAGAATTCAGCAAGAAGGGTTTGTAGTCTAGACGGTTTTTATTACTTTATCTTGCCCCGTATGGATTTATGATACTTCGCTCTTGTCTTCTCACAAGAAGGTTTTATTAGTTTACTCTTAGGTCTTATTCCTTTAGCCGTCACCGCTGGCCTTACAATTGAAAACAAACGAAGTAGATTTTATTATAGACCCTTTTTTATTTTTAAACAGACAATGACCAAGGAATTCTTTACAATTAGGGATAGGGTCTTGTGCTCCAAAGCGACCACCTAAGTGATCCTTTTTTCGTTGGCCTAATCTTACCGACAGTATTATTAAAAAAAATATACTAAAATATTTTTCCCAGTTACTAACCGAGGGCACGTGTTTCATAAAGCATGATATGTCGCGAATTTATAACCTCGAGGACGCGAAGTATGCACTTCATCAAATACAGTCCTCACAAGGGTTATACCGTTACAAAAAAGTGGAATAAAATTGTTTGATAAAATGAATTACAATGTCTTTAAACCTCCACAACGTTAATGCCTTAACTATAAACAATA
Source organism: Odontocerum albicorne (assembly GCA_949825065.1). Taxonomy (NCBI): domain Eukaryota; kingdom Metazoa; phylum Arthropoda; class Insecta; order Trichoptera; family Odontoceridae; genus Odontocerum; species Odontocerum albicorne. The sequence goes on along the minus strand of OX463853.1, from coordinate 24,879,060 downwards.
TATTTCTATTTCATTAAAATGCACATTTTTCCTTTGACTTTCATAACTTAGTAAGAAGTAATTTTATAGGGAAAGTTAAAAATTTCTCTGCCTGATCAAACAATATAAAACTGCATAAAATAATACCATATGGTACAAATAATTTTATGCGTGCATTCTTCTAAACTATTAAAAAAATACATTTACAGTTCGTCGATCTTTCTTTTAAAGTCATCCTTTATTGTTCATGTCACTAGACTCTGGAACCAGTTACCAGCTGCATTACGACTTGCATCCTCATTGGCTTACGAATCTTACAAACTCTTCAACAAAACTTGTTTTTTGTCATACCTATAAATGGAGCAAAGTCCTATTCATAAAAAAGCATATACGAAATAACCAAAAAAAATCCAAATCACATAAAACCAGCCTTTTACACTAATTTTAATCTCCGGAAACTCTTATTTAACGGGAAAGGTTAAAATGGAAAACTTAGCAACAGTGGTATGTATAAACTTTAATGTGCTGACTGTGATAATTTCTATATAGGAAAGACAGGAATATCCTTTGAAAAGAGATTTCGTAAACACAAATCCGCCTTAACAAATCCTTTAATTTATTCTGAAATGGCTAATCATTGTCACCGTGAAAATCATACTTTTTCTATCGATGATGCTTAATTCTTACAAATCAGTAGTAAAGGAAATAAATTGAACAGATTAGAGGCCCTAGAAATTTCTAAGTCAGTACACCGGGGCGAACGTCTGGTAAATACTCGTACATATATCTCTAAAATCTCTCCGCTGCTGGCCGAAATCGTCCAATGTCTCCCTCAGTCCCCAACCCGAATGTCCCTAACCGTTGAAGCGTGTATATCGATACCAGTTCAAACAGAATTTAGTATTGTTTGTGCTCCCCTGAAGATGAGGTGAAAGCCTTAAAACCGGTAAGGTTATACCGTTACAAAAAAGTGGAATAAACAGTGTTTGATAAAATAAATTACGAGTGTATAAATTGTTATGTCGGGATTAAAATGTAGTAGCATAATCATTGCAATAGGCCTTTTGAGGCGTTATCATCTACGAACTTATTTCTGATTGTAATTATATATAAGTTACGTTTATATTGTACTATTTTATTACCCTTTCGTTATATACAATACAACCTTGCGGACTTATTATCATGTGACAATCTCTTCCAATCAATTAAAATACGTTAAAGATGTTTTAAGTGAAAACCAGACTAGAATCCTTTTTCAAAAAAAATCTTGGTTCAAACGGAACTGAACCTAGCTCCTGGGCTGGGAGTCAGGTTTATACTTAAATTTTTAAATTAGTAACATCTTAAATTTTTGTATTTATACCCATTGAAAATTACGATTTCTGTGTTAATATTTTAACTGTCCAATTTGACCGTGAATTTTTTAAATAGATATGTCTTTTTGTATCTTATATTTTCATTTAAACTTGTTAGCTATTTCAAATATGATTTCATACATAAAAGTGATATTTGATCATTATATTTTTTTGCTCTTTTTCTTTTTATTGACAGTATTAATTTAAGGGCACGTCTCGTTACAACGTAAGAAACAATTATAATTTTAATTGGTATGATTTATTTGTCGTCAGTGAAAGATCCGTTACAATACTTCATATGTTTTATTTTATTTTTGAAAATAAAAATGAAGAAAGAGAGAGATAATTATTATTTACATGTTAATCGACTAGTAATTAGTTTTGAAATAAGGCCTTTCGTGTCGCGGCCGATAGCCGGCTAACTGTGACTGTCAGCCCCCAGCTGTGTTATCGATCCCCCGATTAGCATACAAATCATAGGTACGCATTACAAAGGGAAATGTAATCTCTCCTTCGTTCCACAGAACAAGAAAATGCTAATTTAATATTACTTACGCTACACGAAGCACAAAATAGTGGAGTTGCTATCGACTTCCCCTGTCGATTGTTTTGTAAATCTTAATTCTATAATTGTAATAATTAAATGGTAAGTGTAAATTGTTTTGAAATACTATGAGCTAACCCATCCTAAGATGTTGAGTCTATCCAATTGATTTGTGATTATATCATATACAATAATATAGGGGTTAGCCTGTTCAAAGACGTTGTGATTAATAACATTTGTGTAATTAATGTTATAAATAAAAATATGATTTATACCTGGTTCATAATTTTGTCTCGATAATTCTTGATTAATTAAGATTTATAATTTAAACACGTCAATGAAAATCACATTCCTTGTGAATAGAAGTACGCCTCCCAGAAGTTGTCTGTAGTGTTGACCTTCCTGTAACATGACTTTTACCTGATCTGGATTTCTTGATCGTAATAATCTGACATAGGATTGGCCATGTGAAACTAACCGTGTTTTGGAGGTTAAATGACAGAACGAAAAAACTGCGGTATGCTCAAATGTTGACCTTTACGAATTAACGGGGGTTATCGCAGAAATAAATAGAAATTGTCGTCACTTCAATGAAAATCGCAAATTCGTATATGTCGGAGGCAAATATATTGGTGGGGTAAAAACAGCGTCCCCGTAATCAAAAAATTTTGTGTTGTGCTTAAGTTCCAATGAAGATCTCTAAAGATCAATCAAGTCTTACCGCACGTTCCTTTTTGGATTCAGATAACAGATAATAATCACATTTTCCAACAGCAGAACGTGTGGTATGTTTGATGAAGGTTGATTATTTAAAAACTGGGACGGTATAATATTATCTGAGACGATATGGCAAGATAATCCATGCTGATTGTAAATAATGTTAATTTCATGACGATCTAAATTTTTTGTATTATCATCTGGTTATTGTGGCTATAGTCAAAAGCAAAATCAAACGACCACTTCCTCCACGAACCGAGTGGTCTTGTTGGTATGGAAAAACAGCAGGTACATGCAAATATGCCATGAAGTTGTCTTAGCCATCTAATAAATTACAATTTATCTCAAACAACAATCTTATTCTTCATCAGAATCTAGAAGATCTTTTTTACCAGCTGCTGCTGTGATTTTTTTTTAGTCAAATTGTAATGTTTTACATCGTGAATGTACGTCACATCACAAATAAAAAGTAGTAGTTTTTTTCTTCATACACCCAACTGATTCATTACATTCAAGAGATTATATTTTTGTCACTTCGCTGAGCAGACTTCCAAATTTTTTTGTCGTTAGTGAAGTTATATGGAAAATCGGTGTACGGGAATTGGCATGCATTTTTATTGGTTCTTTTGTGTTCAAATCATGTCTCAAGCTTTGTTTACCCTATTTTGGCTGCCAATAAAGCTTTTTCTTCATTAACAGACTCAGAAACACTCTTTGCTGATTTGGCAGATGTATTGAAAGGGTAATCACAGCATAAGATTGACCGTGCAATATTTATTTAGGAAGTCTCCTTTTGGGTACTTTAATATATCGGACATTGATTGAGTTTTTCATACCAAAGTTAAGGTTGACCTTCCTTTGAGTTGGCAGTTTGCAGAGTCATATCCATTTAAATATACTTATGGAAGTATTTCATTGCTTTCAATGACGGGCAGATTTTGATGTATATATTGTATTTCAGCAACAGGCAAGGGCTGTATGATGTGATATTTCATTGTAATTTGTTTTATCAAACACCGTTTATTCCACTTTATGTAACAGTATAACCCTACCGAATTCAATGTTTTCACCTCATAATCAGAGGAGCACAAACAAGACTTGTTAGCGCTTCCCTAATGATGAGATGAAAACATTGAAACCGGTAAGGTTATACCGTTACATGAACTGGAATGAACAGTATTTGATAAAACAAATAACAATGTCTTTAAACCTCCACAATGCCTTAACTATAAATAATACACTAGGCGCGTCCAGAAAGTAAAGAACGATTGCGCACCACGCCCTGCTTCGATCCCCCATCACCGTGATCGTATGCGCGCCAGTTAGCTTCTTCCCTCGCTTCAGTGCGAGCCAAGTTTTGTTGCTGAACAGTCGTGCGTCTTTGTTCTGTAACCTTTCAAAATGGCTGCGCTCATCGAAAATCCCGCCAAATGTGAAGTGCGTAGTGTCATTTGTTTTCTGAATGCACAAAATGTTCGGCCTATCGAAATTTATAGGCAACTTTAGGCACAACACAATGAATCTTTTCCACAAATTTCACAATCGCTCCTACATGAAATAGTAACAGAGCACCTTGGCTACAAAAAAATGTGTGCTCGTAAAAGAAAAACCGAATCGCAACACCAAAAAAGTTATGGCAACAGTTTTTTGGGACCGAAAGGGTTTGATCCATGTAGAGTTTATGCCAAGAGGACACACAATAAACTCAGAGGCCTATTGTGAAACTCTTCGACAACTTAGACGCGCCATCCAAAACAAGTGATTTTGACTTATTCCCGAAACTTAAGGAATTTTTGGGTGGAAAATAGTTCGCAAACGGTGAAGACCTCAAACAAGAAATGACATCCTGGCTCAAATCTTTGGCGGTAGAAGAGTATAACATCGGAATTGAAAAATTGGTTCCACGTTACAATAAGTGCCTTGACGGCTATGGCAATATTGTAACGTGGAACGAATATACATTGAAATATTGAGTAAGGTACCGTGACTTTGTAAATAAAGTTGTGTGTTGATATCTCTCGTGTTTATTTAGTTAAGCCAAAACGTTCTTTACTTTCTGGACGACTCACGTATATGATGTTTCTGTTGACTATTATTTTTTCCTTAAAATTTAAATGGTGAGAAATTGATCGATGTGCTTTAGTGTTTTAAATATATCTTCATTTCGCAGTATCACTAAGATGGGACCATGTAAACTTCTTACCTTTTTATTTCTAATGCAAATAACCAAGATTTCAATTAGCTAAATATACCATTTACGGTTAGATTGTTCATCAATGTTTTCAATTTAATCTTGAAAACACGTCAGTTAGATTGACAATATAGTCAGCGAGACCTTGATACCATTCAACTCTTAGTATTCTCTGATGCTGTTACATGTACGAGTTTGTTTAGTTATTAGCTTCAACCAACAGATAAATATCCTTTTACAACTGCTAGTCAGCTTTTCCGCACCAATAATTGGATTAATCAGAAAGTATGGTTAGAGTAGCTCCGTATTGAAGCATTTTATTCTAAATCAATTTTTCTATATTGTAATAATTACCTCTTGATATTCCTATTATAAATCAAGAACCAAAAGGTTACGTATCAAATTGATTCCTATTTCAAAGGAAATTGACACTCCACTCTTATGTTATGTATCAGTTTACAAACGTTAGGCAAAAAAACTAAGCTCTTATTAAATACCGATGAATAAATAGACCTCTATAATAAAAGAGCATCCATATTTTTTGTTCATACGAAGGAAGTAATTTCAAAGGAAACAAAATAAGGTTGTATTATAAATGTGTAAAAAACTATAGTCAAATTCCACTTAATATAAGAGAGTTCAAAATTCAACTCGGATTGCAGATTAAATTATGTCCTAGAATCCAACTCTACGCAATGACTTCAAAACCTTATATGAAACATTCAATGACCTACGTAACAGAAAAAGTCTAGCTCTGACCTTAAAAGAAGGCAGTATACAATATTGTCCTCTTATTTATGAGAGAAAACTTTTTATGTCAGTTTTCGTCGAAAATATGTTTTTATATATTTTTAAACAGATTGAGTTAAAAGTGTAATAAAAAGTAATTTAAAAAATCACATTATTTTTCAATTTGTAAAAATTAAATCTGTTGTGTTTTACTTGAGAGTTCAACACACTTTAGAAAAAATACACGTTTTTGTGGTTTTTCATTTTGCAAAAAGAACAATGAAATTATTTTAATAAGTTTTTTATATTAAATTTAAAAAAAAACTTCAAAAAGTCTCTTACTTAAAATCATTTGAACTGAGGTAAATTAATTTGCACATAAAAATCTCATTATAATGTAAACAAAATTCTCTATTGTAAAATTATTTTAATTCATGTTGATTTATTTACACTTTGCACAAAAATATGTCAGTTACGAGTATAATGTAAACGAAAGTCTCTTATATATGAGGTAAATAATTTGTACTTTACACAAAATAATGCTAATTGTAATGTAAACGAAAGTCTCTTATGTATAATAATTTAAATTGAGGTTAATTAATTAGCACTTTGCACAAAAAAGGTACTTATAATGTACGTGATAGAGCGTGTGATTATTCATACATATTGGCAATGAAATTGATGTGTTTTATAAAATTAAATCTAAGATAATTAATTAAGGGCTTCTACAAAGCGCCTCCTCAACAGTTATAGTACATTGTATATATAAGTGTGTTAAATAATTAATATAACGAGGAATTGAGGTGGAATAGTGAGTTATTGATTATTGATATGGAGTTGTAAAGTGTTGTGATCATGGGTGGATGGTTATAAAGTTGCTCACAGGGTAAGCAAATCCCTCAACATACAAAAATAACTAACTTCTATAAAATAGTAGTTTTGGAATAAAGGACTTTAGGTTTAACAAAAGCTTAATTCAAAATAAATAATTTCTTAACGCAAACTTGTTGGAAGACGGAATTTTACCGAAATAAAAATCAATTGACCACTGACATAATGAATTGGTAAATTCAAATATAAATGCTTTTGTATTATTGATGCAGACTAAATTTAACCAAAATAGATTGAAGTGTTTTTAAAATTTGAATATTTTTTAGTTTAGGCAACTCACCCAGCTACGAGTGATTTGTAAAATATTAAATAACACAATGTCTGGCGGTTCATAAAGCTCTAAATATGCTTTGCAGCAAAATTATGCCTTGGAGATTTGCTCCACTGAGATCGTCCAAGTTTCAGACTATTAATCGTCTAGTCGAGGTGAATCGGGTAAATAAACCAAGCTACCTCGAGTGCCTTGCCTTATGTATGTCATAAAATTTACTTCCTCAGAAATATAAATCGACTCATGGCATATAGCGATTGAGGATGATTTTAAGTTTACGTTTTTGTGACTTATTAATATACACCAAAATTATGATATTCGCATGAGAAATCAGTTCCATATATGATAATGTTCCGGTTAATTGTAAAAAACGTTCATCATTGTCACTCTTTTAAAAAAAATATTTATTCGTTTAACATATCAGAATCGAGATAATACCGTGTTTATGATGGAACCGTAAAATGTTCCAATTCATTGTAAGAAATATTCATCATTGTCACTCTTTTTCAAAAAAATATTCATTCGTTTCACATATCATAATCAAGATAATATCGTCTTTATGATGGAACCCTTAAATGTTCAGATTTATTCTAAGAAAAATTCATATTTGTCACTCTTTTTCAGAAAATGATTCATTCATTTCAAATATCAGAATCAAGATAATGCCGTGTTTATGATGGAACCTTAAAAAATTCATATAAAAAAGATTTTATTTAAATATGAAGCTCAAATATCTAATACAATATCAAACATTTATTTTAATTTTAAAAGTAACATGGAATATTCTTATAGAAAAAAAACAATTATAGAGAAGACTGGAGGAATAACGATTTAAAAAGAATATATAGGGTGTCGCAAAAAATGTATCCACACTTTAATAGCTGGTAACTTGCTGATTTTTGAGAAATAATGATTGAAATCATACTAAGTTTTGAACAAAGAAAGTTTATTTTGAAGTGCTACTGTAAGTACGAAATCGCTGTAGTAGACTTTTTATTTTGAAGATTTCTCAAGAATAAAGTTAATGATAAAAAACCTGAAACCATTGATGAATTACGAGCAGGAAAGAGAATGTGCCCAAATACCAAATTAAATTATTTTTGATGTTTGTGATTCTGTTGTTTTGCGTTGCCAGCTATGTCTAGACCAGAATGGTCATCAATACTCTTCCGTAGCTTGATAATTGTTTTATATTAATTGATCCTAGAAAAAGCATTACCATAATTGGTTGAACTTGGTGATCTTTTTCATAGATTTCATACTATTGGGACTTCGGATTAAGCCTGTCAAGATTGAGCATGTAGAAAAGAAATCAGCACATTCTGTCCTTCAACAGGATGCACCAATAAGTCTTCTTCATTACAAAATGTGTACTTATACTATCATCAATTTAATTTTAGAAATGTTTATCAAGTTTTCTAGTTTTTAGATCGTTTTCATTGCTATTGTCCAAAATCAAGATTTGCTCTAGTAAATTATTTCAAACCCACATTTTCCTTCAATTACGATTGATTCAGCAGTTTTAAATAATCGCCTTTCTCTTCTTATAGTCTCCATTCACATCAAACTGAACCTTCATACAATCTTGGAAGATTTTTTTTAAATATAATTTATTTTCAGCAAGTTAGAATAATGTTGACTGCCTGATGATTTAACGAATATCATTGACGACAATTAAATTGTTTTAACTAATTTTAAAACGGCTAAATGTTATTATTGACAGTCTATATTTTTGTCAATTTTTAGTATCATAATTTAATAAATATTTTCAAACACTATGAACATTATTTCACGTAATATAGTTGCTTAACATTCACATACTATGTATACATGGGGGCTAAAATAATAAACTATAATAAATATCAACTATTTTACTATAACTATCAGTGAAAATATTAAAACACTACATTTTCTGTCGTTTTTTAGATAGTTGAATAGCTTAGATAACGAAAGCTTAGTAACATTTATGATTCAAGGTTTATCTTGTTTAAATATAGCACCACTTGGGTGCTATTGCAGCTGCTAGACGTAATTTATTATTATCTATTGGAATATTTAAATTAAATTGTGATTTATTAGATTTTTGCAGATCTGGATATTGATAAAGATGTGCACAATTATATGGTTTTAGTCAAAACCAGTGTATTTGACATATTTTCAATGTTTTTATGGTATTTTACTATTGCAACAGTCATACGAGTATTATTGTTAACAATAAAACCATCGATTCAGAAAATACATAATATTTTATTTTTGGTTAACAATCGTTTCATCTTCTAATATTTCAATTGGATCGATCTGCGTCTGCCACTGTGTTAGATATAATATATGGCTGGCATATGCAGTTTTAGGAAGCACTACAAGACAACCCTTTTATGGAAGTATTAGTAAAATTTTAAATATTTATGAATGCTATACATGTAGATATAAACTTTTAACCCTGAGAGTGCTACGAGAAAAAAATATAATTGTCTATCTAGTGCAGAGATATATTTACGATTCGGACGTTCGTGATAAACATTTATTTTAAACAACAAAAAAACAAAAAACAAATATTTTTACAACATAAATATATTTTAGAATATGTCCCCTTGTATTCTAAATGAATTATATTCAATTAAGAATACAAGGGTTGAACAAATTTCTTCCACTGCTATAGCAGTGCGCCGATCTCTCAGGGTTAAAGCCGAATGTGTTACTATCACATACTGAAAGAAATGTTTTTTGTAGTTCGTCTTCCTTTGGTAGATTTTTCCGGTTTTCTTACTAAATATGTTTTTAAACATACGCAAATGTGGAGACGTTTCTTATCTTATTGCCGTAGCCACTGCCTTCCCATCCTAACACATGCTTGTATTTTTAAATCTATCGATAATAGTACGGTTGAATTCCGAGTTGTGCCCTTAAGAAGTCTGTTTTTAAAACGGTACAAAATTTTGTCATGTAGAAAAATATACCAAAAAGGGAATATATCACAAGCATTCCAATCGTTTAAATTTTTTAGCCATTGAAGCAAATAAAAAATAAAGCCACCGGTAAAATTTAGTTACAAATACAATGAACAAACATGTTTAAAATTCTCGCTAAACAACAACTTTCTCTCCATAATACAATTAAGACAACGTTAGCAAATCGGACCCTCCTGTTTAGCATTTGTATGCTGAGGCCACAGTCATGAACAATGAATCCAAAAGCTTTCAGGACGGATGTATTATTTACAGTTTGGAAATACTTCAGCTCTATCGGGGTATGGCTATGCCCCAACTTTTGCCCACCTCATTCGTACACGTGATGTTTAACATTCCGTAGGACGCGGGACGATACACAGTATGGTGTGTGGAACAAACAAAGACAAAAGATACTTTCGTTTTAGTTTTTGTTTATACTGACACCTTAGGAAATAAAGACAATTCTGACCAACGTTTTGATCCTAAGTAATTTTTAATCCAGGTGAGACTTTTATCTGTCTGTTTCAAAAGTAAATATTGTGTTTCGAAGGTTAAGAAAGTAGAAAAAAAACTATGTGGAGGTCACATATTCACTTTATCTTTCTCTATCAGTTCATTTCCATGTCTTGCGAGGAATACGTTGTGTCCCAAGCTTTTTAGTAGCCCTAAGTGATCGGAGTAAAGATATTTTAGATAGACAGGATGAGCCTTACCACGATCGTCTAGAAAAATATTAAAAGGCCAATATGTGAAGCAAACAAAAGTATAGTTTATTTATTGATTCGTTTGGTACCCTATGACACATTCGAATAGAAAATATAAAAAAACAGGTGTTTTTTTTACTTTTTTCAAGTAATCTACGTAATAAACTGTATGGCGTGTTTTTTTTTCAAATCTTCGTTATCTATCCTTTTGAGCTGTAAACTACTCAAGGAATTGAAGTTTAATTAATAATAACTGAGAATTGTATATTACATTATGAAGTTTAGAGACAGTGTAAAACACGGTTTTTATAGAACCCTGGATATGATCAACTTATGAAAAATTTTGTTATTTGTAAATCCTATGCGATGAAGATTCACTTGTTTATAATAATTATAAAAAAATATTGCCTTTTACCGACATATTTGATGAACACACTCCTCGTCACAGTATAATTGTGAAAAAATCTGAGCGTTATTTTAGAAAAAAGCTAAAGATATGCGAGTATGACACTATGTTCAAACTAGTTGTTAACAAAATTGTGAATTCATAAACTCTAAAAAAGAAAAAAATAATAATATACCAATTCAAGATTAATACTTCTTTCAAGATAAATAACTTGCTTTGCAGCAGAATCTTAAAGACACGTCTGTATATATGTCGGTAAGAGTATACAGTTTTATTTCAGCAATCACACTGTCTTAACATGAACCTTAACAGAATCTTAAAGACACGTCTGTATATACATCGGTAAGAGTATAGTTTTATTTCAGCAATCACACTGTCTTAACATGAACCTTAACATAATCTTAAAGACACATCTGTACATACATCGGTAAGAGTATACAGTTTTATTTCAGCAATCACACTGTCTTAACATGAACCTAAACAGAATCTTAAAGACACGTCTGTTTATACATCGGTAAGAGTATACAGTTGTATTTCAGCAATCACACTGTCTTAACATGAACCTTAACAGAATCTTAAAGACACGTCTGTATATACATCGGTAAGAGTATACAGTTTTATTTCAGCAATCACACTGTCTTAACATGAACCTTAACATAATCTTAAAGACACGTCTGTATATACATCGGTAAGAGTATACAGTTTTATTTCAGCAATCACACTGTCTTAACATGAACCTTAACATAATCTTAAAGACACGTCTGTATATACATCGGTAAGAGTATACAGTTTTATTTCAGCAATCATACTGTCTTAACATGAACCTTAACAGAATCTTAAAGACACGTCTGTATATACATCGGTAAGAGCATACAGTTTTATTTCAGCAATCACACTGTCTTAACATGAACCTTAACAGAATCTTAAAGACACGTCTGTATATACATCGGTAAGAGTATACAGTTTTATTTCAGCAATCACACTGTCTTAACATGAACCTTAACAGAATCTTAAAGACACGTCTGTATATACATTGGTAAGAGTATACCGTTTTATTTCAACAATCACACTGTCTTAACATGAACCTTAACAGAATCTTAAAGACATGTCTGTATATACATTGGTAAGAGTATACCGTTTTATTTCAACAATCACACTGTCTTAACATGATCCTGAATTTCCGACCACAAAATGTTTCAACAGGACATAATAGGATCATTATGTTGCATTTTTGCTTAAATACATTTATAAAACGCTTTGTTTTTCCGTACAATGTGCTTTTAAAATTCACGTATACTGATACTAAGAGTTTAAAATCTCAAAAGTAAGTCAACATAGCCATAGTACGCTATATCCAGCAAAGCTTTTCAATCAGTGGCTTCATATAAGAGAGCATTAATCAAAATACTTTAAACATCAAGCGGTTAAGGCGAGCTTACTGTAAGCTTCGAGGTTAAGTGGGGATTAGAGGTCGTTTTTCACTTTTGAATTATAGTTTTTATGTAGAAATGAACTATTCAACCCCTGTGTTAAATATGTCAAGTCATCGATAAACCTTGACATTAAGGACACGTTTAGTAGCTTTAAGAATATTTAATGGATAATTCTAGCCTCGTTCTTGTAAACAAATCGTTTTGTTTTCGCCCAGACAAGACTTATTAGTTCATTTCATGTATATTAAAAATATGTTTTTTTACTATTCTAAATTATTGTGAAAGCTTAAAAGATGTTACTCTTCAACCTAAAGTTTTAAAATACTACGATTAAAATTTATTATTTATTCGAGACATTTTTAATTTTCTCATTGAAACGAGCATTTGTATGCTGTCCAAAGTCACGCTACTTCATAGCTTTTTTGAACGTTGTACGAGATTATTTTACACGCGATTGAGCTTTCCATGTTAAATGATTCAAATGTAATTTTGGAAATATAATTAATGCTTTAAATTATCGGATGGTTTGCAAAATATATTTCTTTAAGCAATAAAATGAGTTACTTAAAATAATAGAGAATTAAAATCGATCAAGGTTGCTTAGGAAGTAGTGTTCCAACGCTTGTTGTCATGTATTTAACTAAGCATTTCGTTTATTTTGATTCATTTCCTGGTAATCCATGGACGTGCTATTTTAAAAGTATCTATTATTTTATTTGCGGCTGGTAGCTACAATTCTATGAGTTTAATAATAATCGTTGAGGGTCAGTTATTTTAATAAAGTACAAAAATACTGCACATATAGTTTATTTTTGTACACTTTTATCTTTACTAACTTAAAATGACTTAAAATAAAGTCTGCTCTTCAAATAAACATCAGCTCTAAAACAGTTTGAAACGTTATTTAAAAAGATATTGAATACTACTTGACATGCTATCAAAGTTTCCATTGCAGCGATGCGAAGGATTTTTATATTGAAAACGTCGACAGAATAACTCTGCTGGGAAAGACACTTCGCTCATTGAGATATGTAAAAGAGTATCTATTAAGTAGCGTTTTTAGTGCGCAAAAACCCTGTGTTGGCTGGCACCACACATTACGGAATGCGTTAAGCATAATATGGCTTCCCTTGAAATCATTAGGAGCTCAAAGTGCGGCAAGACTTATATATTCTAATCAAAGATCCACAAAAATATCATAACCAGCGAGAAATATTATTTCTCTAGAGTTAAAATACTTGGTAATTTATTTTTATCAAACACTGTTTATTCCACTTTTTTATGACGGTATAACCCTACCGGTTTCAAGGCTTTCACCTCATCTCCAGGGGAGCGCAAACAAGACTTGTTTGCGCTCCCCTGGAGATGAGGTGAAAGCCTTGAAACCGGTAGGGTTATACCGTCATAAAAAAGTGGAATAAACAGTGTTTGATAAAAATAAATTACAATGTCTTTAAACCTCCACAATGTTAATGCTTTAACTATAAACAACAGTTAAAATACTTTTTGATTCTTTTATATCCTTTTAAGATTTATAACCGAATTAAATAAGCCCTCCTAGAACGACCTTGGTCACTTAATAAGGCTAAAGAGTATAAATATAAGTTTAAGCAGAATTCTATATATTTTACTTAGGTTAAATTGAAAAAAAATAGATCACTTCAAATCAATATCGTATGGCATTTGATATGTAACGTTCAATGATATATCAATACTACAATAACTTTTTTAAAAGTCTTCAAACAGTTTAATTTCAGATAATTTTTCATGTTTTTTATTGTATTGCCTCTTTGAAAAGATCACTGATTAATTCAATGGATTTAACAAAGTGGAAGACAAAATTGAGTTGTCTTTGTATTAAATTATTTTGTTCTTTCACTCTGGCACAACGTAGCAGCGGGCTTGCGGCGATCTTTTCCTACTATCCGGAAATATGTTTCATTTCGATTTCATTTATTTTATTTTTTATTTATTTCTTATTAAACATGAAAAGAAATATACATAATTTGCGAAAAAACAACAGGTAATTTAATTTGAACATACAATTTTATTACATCTGGGTTTGTTGCCTTTCATTTGTCGTGTCCCTAGTAAACTAGGCTTTTGCCTGTATCTCGCTGAGGATATTTAGCATGAAAAAAATAAATTGATACTTCTTTCCGATTTTCGATTACACAAAAATACAACCCCGTTGCCCATTCTCATTAACCTGACAAACAGTGACACTCAATTACAACTGGAAACATTATACGAAATCAAACTTCTCACACATCATCACTCAAGAAAGACCAAAAATGTTCATCCCATAATATACCGCACACAATCACAAAAATATAAAACAAATATAAAACAACAAAATCTAAACAACAAAAAGAACACTCATGGGAAATTAATTAATAAATTCACACAAAAGTAATAATTTATAAGTGAGGCCATTGATTCAAATCCTGATTACCAGTGTTCAAATCATGCATTATTCAAGCACGTTAACAGGTTTGTGAAAATGTTATTTTGAAGTTACCTTAAATGAAACCTGAACTAGAAATTTTATAAAAAAAAATATTCTAATAGGAATCAAACCAGTAGCTTTCGAGGAAGATAGGTGCCTTACCAACAATACCATGGAGTACGTTATGCATAGTCTTTAGCATAGCTGTTGCTGGTGAAAGTAAATGAGATTATAAAATTTATCAAACCATATAAATTGCTCAACAACGATGTATTTGGTCAGAGCAATTATCCAAGTGTCAAAACAACAACTTGATCACTAATTGCTTAAGTACTAGAAAGGTTTTGTATAGTAATAAAGAGATTGGTTTAAGAATGGTAAAAAAGAGAATTTTTTTGCAAGATATTAAAATTAAAGTTATATAAAATTAAATTAAGTGAAAAGACTCTTTTCATAGCCATTTCTTTACAAATGTGCATTTAATGAGAAGTTGTTGAATGTAATTTTTAATGTGGTTATTAGACTATGATGCGGTTGGAATTATGTTTGTAATAACTTTGAAGTTAAATGTGTGTTAGAATGTGAATGCAGATTGTAAATTTTAGTATTTATGACAAAAGTATGAAATACTTCACAAGTTCGGCCCAGTGAAGTGATGCTTCATATCCAAAAAATGTGTTGTTTTACATTATTATATTTTGTACTTGTATTGGAAGATTGGTTTTTCATTAAACATCTATTCTGTCATGTAGCTCAAGACTGAGCAATGCGACTCCCATGATAGGCTCCGACGACTTCTATCCATCCATTTCTGCGCTCCGCGGTTCGATAGGCAGTTGTTTAAGGTAGTCCACTTACATCTCTCACTAGGTCAGCCCAACGTATTTAAATTCTTCCTTTTGTGCGTCGTCCTTGTACGCCTTCAGTAACCGCTTCCAGTTACTCTTCAAACTGTCTCCTTGGCCACGAGCAATGTGTTCAAAGAATCTCGTCGAAGGTATATTATCGACAATCTGTCGGTGATTCTCAGTTCTTCGAGAATGGATGCATTAGTTCACCTTGTTGTCCATGGAATTCGTAACATCCTTCTCCAACACTACATTTTAAATGTGTGTAGTAAAAATATATCAAATAATTATGTTTAACTTCAACCCGATTATAACGCAGAGAGCTTTTTTTTGCTATGCCATGTCAGAAGACATCTTTCTACTTTGTGATATGTGTCAACTTTCAACTTTCTTACCCTTTAACATATTCAAATTAGTGATGCAGAAATATTGAGACCGTATCTGAGACACAACATTGTCTTCGGCATTAATTGCTATTTCGGGTTCAACACTATTTAAGTGGGCATGAAATACGCACTTTTTTACTGAAACTGAAACACCTTTTGTCGGGTAGAATTCAAGTATCTTGCAAACTATAATAGATCATGGAGGTTTCATGTCAAATTATATTTATTTATATTTTAATATTAATGAATTCATATTTCAACTCAGTAATCCAAATTATCTGAATAAAGTTTATCGTTTATGGTTAACTAGGGCGATGGCTGGCACTATTATTAGAAATCTCACTTAGAAAATACGAAGAAAATTATTTCTCATTGCATTAATCATTAATGGATTACAAAAAGGCATTGACTTTGTTAAATAGATTGTCGATGAGAAGGTTGAATTACGCAAGGGAACGTGTAGACAATAGCTAATAAGTAAGAATACAAAATATTTCATGATGAGTGGTAAGCTATCTTTATTAGTTTGAATCAAGATCAAATTAAAAAAAACATGGTTTTATGAAAATAAAGTAAATCTTTTATTGATTAAAGACACATAAATGGATTCCACCCCCTTATTTTGTGAGAAAGGAAGTCGCGAAAATGTATTTCCTTCAAAATTAAAATAGAATAATTTGAAATGAAGTACTTGTATGACATATACTTGAAGATGGATCTTTGATCTCCTCGTCCTTCTCACCCCCGTCTTTCAACATTACGTTGGCGCTCTATCAAACGGCTTTCATTTTGTTCTAACTGACGCAACGAGAGATCGTCCTTGTCACAACAGGATATGATGGGATATGACAGCTAAATCCTTGAGGATAAGTTGTTCCCTTAATTTTCAATTTGTGGAATCCATGGTAATCCAATCATCTTGAATGAAAATATTTTCGTAATGCTTTTGTACCGTTTTGAATTGTTTATTTTTGAAGTGTAAGAAATGTGGTTGATTTTTTTTGTAATTTTTCATTTTCACATTTACGTTATTGTATGTAGCTTTATTTTCAATACTAAAATATAAGAAATTCTACATAAAATCTGCATTATACGAAATATGTTTTCAAATGACGGAAAAGGGGGAAAAACTATTAAACGGCGAGTTACGACACGGAAAAAAGTTAAAGGGATGATAAAGAAACATATCCTCGAACCAAAAAAGGTCAAGACCTACCAAATGATGGTTTTCAACACCACATTTATGGAAACGTTTATATAAAAGAGTAATAGTTATTTCAAATTAATGTGATTTTAAAAATAAAAATAAGAAATGTTATTTAGAATAACATGATTGTAAAATCCACGAAAAGAACCTGTTGAAGTAGTTTGGATGTGTTTAACGAGTAGTTAATGAAATATTTACTACATAGTTTTACAATTCTATGGTGAAGGGGAGTTGTTTCATAGACAGACTGAAAAGTGAAAGATTGGACCAAGTGAATAAAATTATGAAAGAATGAAAGGTAATGAATAAGTCAAATGCGAACAAAACTTTATCTGATGATATGTTGCATATTATCATATAACATTTTTGTTGCATACAGTCCACTCGAATGGATTATTATCATTCGACCATTTCTATCTACCAACCAGAAGAATGTACAATAGTTTTAAATACGGGAAATGTCGTCAAGTTATGTCGTGATTGTTAAAAAAGGGCGCTTAAGCCTTTTAACATACGCCGATAGTCTTATTTCGTGATGAAATGTATGTGTAGTTTATATATTACCTTGAATTTCTTCCTTTTCTGCCAATTTGTGGTCAAAATTACTCATAGGGGCAATAATTATCATTTTACATACATAATTTGGTGTTACTTTCAAATCTTTTTTAAGGCATTTGCACGGCTTTCCCTCCTACACTCCAGAAAAAAATCTACCATCTACAGTTTCTCTAAAAGATCGCTTAAGATAAGTAGGTTTGTTTACTCGATCTACTATACATCAACTAGGCGATATTTAAGGGGACAATTTTTTTAACATAGTGTCTATGAAATTTAACAGAAAACTGGCTAAGGAGGATAAATCAATATTTAAAAAAAAACATATTTTTTTATATAGTAAAAATTTTATTCATGGAACTTTTTGGAAGATTTTTTTTTAATTTCAACTATATTTTCATGGTCCTATACACATTTTATTTAATTGATTAAAATATCAGACTCGTTACCTTATGCAATATCATTGTCAATCTAATCAGTTCTGATACTCATCATATTTTCATTGCATCATGTAGCTTAAATTTCATTCGAATCGAAAGAAAAAAAATCTCTGATTCTCGTAGGTTTAAACCATGAGCGTTTTCTTGGGTTTCATACCCCAATATCAGAAACATTGTATTATTTTGGGCAGTCAATGCATATATGTTTTTCAAAGTTTTTCAAGATTTTTGCAAACACATATTCATGAACGTACAACCCCATTATATTCATTTTTTTAATCTCTAAATAAAAACGAGATTTTATCTGTTTGTAGTTAATAAAGACTGTTTACAGATTGCGATGGTAAACCTCCACATTATTCAAGTTAATTGTACCCATAGTTTTGCTAGAATACTCAGTTCTAAAGAATCTAAATTAAAACGTATAACTCCTTGCTCAAGACACCAACAAGGCCGACAAATTATGAACCACAAGATAAGCTGTTTCTGTTACTGTTTAAAGATACGAAATAAAAACTCGTTTCTTTTGAATAGTCTTTATAACTGAAAACACTGTATGTATGTCTGTATGTCAGTGTGTATGTCGGTACTTGTTCGAACTAAATTCAATCTTGTTTGTGCTCCGCTGATGATGAGGTGATAGCCTTGAAACCGGTAGGGTTATTCCGTGTGAGGAGTATATTATTTTGAAAAGTCAAAATGGATAATAAATTCCCAAAAGTATTATAGGACGCCATTCTGATCAAGAATGGTCAGCCTTACAAAAAATAAAATCTTAAAATGTCGTTAATTTCTGTATATTCGAATAGATCGTATTAAATTCGATAGGAATCATGTTCTGCAATGTTCTAGAAGTAGTTTCACGTGATCGAAATCTTATTTGTTTAATAAAGGTGGCTGGGTCAATGAGAGCGGCAAACCCATCGTCAATCGGATAGATCTTTCCAGGATACCGACATAAGTTCGCAGGTGGCTGATGACGCGCGTACTCTCACCCTGCTACCCTTTCAGCTTCGTTGAGGGCGAGCGTTTCGCTCCCACTCACGGCCGGACCTCGAACCCACAGACATCTGTCTGTCTAGTGCTAGCACTTCGTAATTCTTTTATTTAATAATTACGGCTCAAGTCCAGTTCTGATATCTATACAATTGGAATTCATTTCCTCAGCGAAATTTATTTTCTACAATTTAATTGTTTACCAAGATTTTCTTCAGGAATTCATTCTTCACCAAGATTTCTTCTCTACCCAAGACGCTACGTGCCAATTGCGTCATATCCCGTGACTATTTCACGTTCTTCTAATCCATCAAGGAGCTCTCCGACGCTTTTGTGAGAGGGCTTGCCGGAAGGAGTGTCTTCGCTGCCGCCACGACGTGATCCTCCGTTCCAGCTTCTAGAATTCGCGTTCAAGTGGTGAACAGACACGGAGGAGTCCTGCTGCATCATGACTACAACAATTAGGTCATTATAATTTTGAAGGTATTGTGATTCTATCGCATTTGTAATTCTTTTGGTGATTTCAAATTTTACACTACCTTGCTTCTTTTGGTCACGACGCTTCCAGAGCGATTGTTAGAAATAATCTTTAAAGTTAAACTCTTCAAGTGGATTTATTAGTTAGATTCTTATTCAAATTGTAACTAGTCCTACCTGGATCATTGATCCGGTAGGGATAATAAATAATCTTAATTTAAATTATTACTGTATTTCATGATTATATTCCTTTCCTCTGACGAATGTGCTGTAAGAGGTTCTTGTGTTGTTCCTGTCAAATCCTGAGACTAAAGAGATCTGTGTTCACTTCCATTTTTACCGATGAGCTAACCTCGAGTTATGATTCATTCCGATAATTCTCGAAGTTTAAATTATTTAAAATTACATTAACCTCATAGTAAGCAAAATCGGAAATTAGTCTAACAACCGTTACAAAAAAGTTGAATAAACAATGTTTAATAAAACAAATTTCAATATATTTAATAAGTCATAAGATGCAGGGCCACGCGGTAACGCATTGGACTCCCGTGCGAAAGGTAGTTGGTTCAAACCCCACGTTGTGCTACTCCTTTTGAAGGAAACGGACGTTTTTTCCGCCTACTATTCGAGAGTATAAGGATACAAAACACTTCGATCATATCTATTATTTTATAAAACAGGAAAAAAAGCCAATGGGCTCCGATTGTCTCACTTCAGTATGCCATCGAATCCAGTAAAGTGGTTTAGCTAGTGAGTTTGCTGGTATGCAATAACTCACTTACTTTAAAAAAAATCCACGGCACAGCTTTGGTTTCATGCTGAATTGAAATTAGCATTATGAGGGGATCTTCGACTACGAGGCCCAGAAACGACGACGACAATTTGATAAATGGGAACATTGAGAAAAGGCCGGAACGGGTATCTCTGGTTAAGATTAATCACAACACCACGTTATCTATAGGTTTTATTCAATTGAAAGTATCGTATTCAATGAATTCTTCTCAATTAGACGTCTTAGAGTACATCAGATAAGGTCGTGTGTGCACTGGGATTTTTTTCTTTCTTAGTAAACCCGAGAAACAATTGGTATCTGTAATAATGACGTCAGATATATTTTCAATTTGGCTTACGATTGCGTCACTGTCCTTTATATTTATATACCGGCATGGCATTGTATATTAAACAGCTATAGGATATTTATTTCCCTAACTGTGAATAACTAAAAAGTTGTGGCTGATTCAGGCATAACAACCTTTCAACCTACGCAAAAGACAGTTATATAAACACATCACATATTACTAGTCAAAAGCCTTTTATCACCAGTAAGTCTAAAAATAGCTGAAGTATTAAATTATAATGGCGTAGGATAACAAATTCTAAATAAATATTTAGTTTATAAAATCCTTTTTTTGGAGATTTTGTAAACTGCTGCCTAAAGTTTGTGACCAAAATTTTACCACTAAGTTTTTGGCCGCATTTCAAAATAAAAATCATCGGTTTAGGCCATGTTTACCCTATTAAAAATATTTTTTTACCTCAATCACAGTGTAGCTGTCCAACAACCGTTTTTGTTGCCTTTTTGGGTAAACCGGAATGACGACTCTACATTTCTAAATCTGGATTGATCCAGAAGGAAGGTAAGGATGAAATAACCCAGTATGGAATTCATCCATATGACGGAGTGAGTCTAACATTAGTTGGTAACTGGTAACATAGTTTCAATTCATGAACATTTAGGACAGAAGATAGATAATCGTATGTTGTACAATATAACCGTTTAACGTTAAAGGATATGCGGACATATAATAAAATTTGATAAAATATACGTTGCCATTTAGTAACAAAGTATCCCCTTATTTTTAGGTCTTTAAAACAAAACATTTACTGATTGTTTGCATTTCTACTAAGCCATTAACTTCCATATCTAATGTGTTTTGATTAAGTTGCCTTGCTGGGACACTAAATTTGTCAACGAAAACAAAAACATTTTTGAAACTCTACCGAGACCAGATTAAATTGTCCAATTAATCAAATTCTGTAATTTTCTCTGAAAAATGCCTTCATCCGATTTTCTTTTTATGCCTTGTATTATTTTTAAATATTCATTCTACAAGGCTTAATTTAACGATGGTATTTTAAGGGAAACAAGTATTTCAAAAATAGGTAACATATTTTTTGAAAGCTTTAGGATTTTAATATATTTATTACTGAAAGATAATTTTATTTCCATTTAATAAATTGCAAGTGAAATGGAAAAAAAATATATATCTGAGATAAATAAAACCTGACGTAACTTTAGAAATAACATTTTAACAAACATGAAAAATGTCAGGTTTTCGATCGCGACACACAAGTTTCCCCCTCCTCTACACTTTTTATAAAGGTTTATTGGTTTTTTTCTTCTGATTTTCGCCTTTTTTCTTTCTTAATATCGTCTACTTTGTCTAAAAAAATGTAAGATTTCTTGGAGCACGTTTTTCTCTCGTATGATATATTTTTTTATTAATCTTTCCTCATTGATTTGTTCAAGTTTATTCAATTTATCTCTTATTGTTAAGGTCAACTGTTTAAAGCGTAAAACCAATTTTAAAATTATATACTCTGTAAGATATAACCAAAAGCGTGTTGCTGCAAGAAACATATACAATAGAATGTTTATCTTTAAAAAATTCTATAAATCGTAAACATTTCATTATTTTCGTAATTTGGACAAATACATGAAATTTATGATTAAGAAATGAAACCACTTTATTATGTTTTCTATATCCTACAAGTAGAGAGTTTTTGGGATTGTTATGTACTTATCATATATGGTATGACTTTCAATTAATACGACGTAAATTCGAAATTATGTATTGTGGATAAAGAAACGACATAAATTCGAAGGGATGCATTGTGGATAAAAAAAACCGATCGTAAATTATTTTTAAAGGATTTTTCATAGTGGTTCTCAGCTTTTATGAATGGAAACAAGCGTGATCATTAAATAAGCGACAATAGCAGAATAAATATTATAGAAATGCGTGCATTGCTAAAACAAATTAGTATTTTTTTATAATATATGACAGTTATTTAGAAAAGATTTTAAAAATAAATATTGTAATGATATGGCCATATTGAGAAAATAAATGGTCAACAGACTCACAAAACAAATTTCTGAAGTGATTTACGAGGAAATGAAGAGGTGGACAATATAAAAAATTAAAGTAAATAGTTTTATTTGAAAGAGATGTGAGAAATTCGAGAAATAAATAAGTACGTGTGACGAGATGTGTACTCTTATACGTGGATGAGGCAAATGTTATTTGAATAGAAAGACACAGAAGTTTCTTTGCATATCTCATTGTTTGCTTTATGCATTTGTTACTAAAAAATATAAGCGTATTTCTTTTTTTTACATTTCATTGATCTTCATAGTAAACACATTCCACATTCTGTTTGCTCTTTAAATTGTATTATATTGAATAATTTTTTTATGATAAAAAATTCAGTTGAAAATATGACATATTAAATATCTTCTTTATTGGTTAAGGTCAATAAATTTGATATTCTAAGTAAGACAATAAACCACTGTGTAAGTCATTTGCACTTCATTGCTCTGAACCGATGGTGAGTCTGCCAGATACCATTGTGATCAAGAGAAAATTTTCAACGTCAAATTCAAATTTCTTTATAATCAAGTAAAATCCAGATAGTTTTTTTGTAAATGAGTTGACAAGTTATTAGTTTATAAGATAAATAAAAGTTCATTGACCTTGCCTTTTTTATTGAAATTTCGATATTAAATATTTTGAAACCTAACCAAAATAGTAATAATTACTAGGGATTATTTTGTGATGTCATATAAAATGGTTCAAGTTTATAATAACATTCGAATTCATATGCCATGCTTTATTATTCGTTTGTACAAACCGTGCAATCCACACACGCATGAAATAACATTAGTAACCAGAGTTTTAGCACCAGCATTTCTGTATCTAAAAATAACTAAATAACTTAATACAAAATATGATAGATTAATTCACTGGGGATATTGAAAATACCCCAAGGCAATTTTATAAGACCACTACCTCGGATTTATGACCAAAATTTAAACCAACATGTTTTTGGCTGCATTTGAAAACTTTTTTCGGACAATTGTATTCGAAAAAAGTGTCTTAAAATTTGATAGAAAACATTGCGGTTCAGCATTCTGAGCCTGCAATAGATATCTTTGAAGGAAATCGTCTTGATTCAATGTGGGTTTAACCATTCTATTTGGAAACTAATAAAGTACTGAATATAGCCATAAGTTGCACAAGATTTATTGTTTACCGTTAATGTTTGAATTCCCAGTTAAAGCGGATAAATATGCGAACTTACACATACACTAACATAGCACGTTTAATCAAACATATTGATTATGCTCATATTAACAAACATACAATGTTTGGAATGTCTAATATTGTACGAGTACACACATATGTTAGATTGGGTGGAAATTTGTTCAGCATAAATAGGGATAACAAAAGTTAGTAAAGATCAAAACGACAAAACTGGTGTTTATATTGACATAATAATAACAATAATACATAGAAACATACATACTATATTATGTTACGCCTTTCCCTGTAGGGGTAGGGGAGCCAGACTTTTCTATTGCGATATATGATACTTACGAGTACTTCGTCTCCTCAACATCCATGCGTCTTATCATAAAGGTCCTCCACTTTCTCCTTTCCTTACCTTAGCTTCTTTACAAATTTATTTCCCTTTATTCAATCATACTTTTCTTGGTCATCCTTTTCATGACTCCTACCTATGCTTGCATCTAAACTAATGTTCATATAGATATTATATTTTAAATAATACATACAAACATACGTGTCATTACACCGTATCCTTGTAAGGATAAGAAAACACCAGTCTTTTCTATCGCGATATACTTCGTTTGTCTCCTCCACAACTATTATATGAAACTTTACATATAGCTCCATCTGTTACTCTTATTCTTTACTTTTTTTCTCTTAAAACTTCATTCACTCGATATAACCATACTTTTTTAAATCGTTTTCTACCATGATTATCATTCATGTTTGTATTGTTAATTTGTTCAGTCAGTCATTTTTTACCCATCAGTATGACATATTCAAACCACCTTAAGGTGCTTTTTCACCCTGCTTAACACATAAGTTTTAAGCTCACATTTATACGCTTTGTTTTTCTTCAAATTCTTCGGTCAATAAATACTTTGTACTAACCACCATTTATTGCATTGTTTGCTGCTGCCGTCTTTTAAATTGCAGATTAACCATGCTTGCAAAAAACTAAACTTCTCCAACTTGCTCCCTTGTCTTGCTTAACTAGCGTCAGTATTATAAATTAAAACTTAACCCATGAGAAAAACATAAGAATGTTAGATTTTTTTTTATTTTAGTCGATATCAGAATTACGTAACGCAAAAAACCCAAAAAGTTTACCAATGTAAAACAATAAGTTTATAACAAATGAATCAACTTATGTATTTATTGTATTTATAGGTAAAGATAATCTAAAAGCTATAATTCTATGTAGAAAATATTCTGATAAATCGTAATGAATATCAAAACTTTGTTAAAACAATAACAACTAGTAAAAATCTTTAATTTTATAACTTTTTCTAGTATGAAAAAATGCTCAAATGTTAAAAAAATATATTAAATTACAAAATAAAGAAAAAAATAAACTGTTCTTGAAAAAAATCTATTTTCTTTAAATGTATTGTATAAAAATTATACCTTATTCGTCGCCGTTTATAATTAACTGTATTGTATTACACTTTTGTTGAAAATGGTAATATTTGGTAGGTTTATTTCCATGTGCCAATCTCTTCCAAGCAACAAAAAAGGCGTTTAACAAGTCTAAAGTAAAAACCCGACTAGATGTTTTTTTTTTAAAAAATTGTCTTTTTTTTTCGCGGTATTGATAAGACAGGCATCTTATTAAATAGACCGAGGAGGTTGTCGTATATACCATAGGGAGTTTATTAGATAGCATAATTTGTTTATTAATTTATTTAATGCTTTTGGTAAACACACAAAAAATGGTACAGAAATTTATACTTATCACATTTTTTCTTCCAATACATCTATAATTCCATTAGATAAAAAAATGGTTTTGTCTAAATTTGTTATTATCCTCAGAAATGTCTAACTTAAATATACCAGTATAATTTTGAAATTTATATCATGAACATCAATAATTAAACTTAGCATACAAACAAAAAAACCGTTAACATATTCCAAAATAAATAAAGATTAATGTTAAAATGTGGCTAAGAAACGCTGTTTTATAAAGTAACATAATATGAGCTTCGAAATTTAAATAACAGGGATGTGAAAAGATTCACTATCCACAAAACTATTTTGTAAGGCTGTTTATAATATTTTAGCATATATTTATATGACTGAAATTAAAATTCAGGTAAGCTTAGAGCAGAGGAGTTTTAGTACAAGTGGTGATTTTATCTGTGACCCAATATGTACATATATACGTATTTCTGAGAACTTTTTTTAATTTTAAAGTTAATTATATTCAAAATACATGAAAAATATAAAGAACTATAATATATATTTACTTAAATGATAAACATGAATGAAATTATATTATTTATCAATGGTTTTCGTTTTTACTTTGTGAAACTCCATATTTTACTATTTAAGTAATAAAGAATAATAAGTAACTAAATGTAAATTTCCCTTCTATTAAAATATCTTGTTGGTCAATACAAGAAACCGATGAAACTTGACGTCACTTAGTATTGATCATGTTACAAACCACGATCATTCCTCCTTAAAAGAACCTCAAGATAGGAGGTAGAAACACGTCTCGCGGGGATTAATATAATAAGTGAAATAACAAAATTATTTATTCTTAAATATAAGATAAATTGAAAGTTAAGAGCCTTAAAAAATTTAACTCGAATGAATCTATTATTTAAATATTTATATACAATAATATTTGAAAGGTTAGATATAAATAACCAAGAAATAAACTTTACTAGCCTTTATATATTTTTTGTACATATTAAAAAATGCGTTTTGATATTAGACTAGTTTTTATGTAAATATACTAAATATTCATGTAATTATTCCGTTTGTATAATCTATATTTTGAGTTAACATGAGCCCAGAGAATGGTTATACATTAATATTTAAGTAAACGACTCATTTGTGTATTGTTGATCATTACTGTTTGGTTTACAAGTAAGTGCGCCTAAAATGAGAACGCGAATTCGCTTTATCTCGCGCTTCATTAACGTAATATCGATAGACATAAAATGTACATTATGAACACATGTTCCGAATAAAATAGGGGTAGAAAAACGTTATTTTATGTGGTAAAGAGACTTATTCTGTATTTTTATTGAATATTTATATAGTAAAGAGTTATTTTTTTTATCTTTAATGACATAACTCATACAAAGAAGCTGAAATAAAAAGCCGAAAATCTAACCAAAGATTTTTTATTGGTGTTTAATGGCAAGCTCTTGATAGATCCAGTTGAGCGTATTGGACAACGTGGAGTTATTACCATAAATAAAAGTATTGCCTCTCAAGTAAAAAGATCTGGATGAGAAAGAAAATAAGGTATACCTGTTTAAGTATTGTGGGTTTATTTACTATCTTCTTCTTCTTCATGTGTCCTGCCGGGTCCCCCCGACGTTGACGATCACTTGGGAGAAACCTTGTCTGTCCTGGGCAGCACGGAACAGCTCCTCCACACCTCTCATCCCGGTCCATTCTCTAATGTTCCGAAGCCAGGAGTGCTGCCTTCTTCCAACTCCTCTACGACCCTCAATCTTCCCCTTTATGACAAGTTGTAGGATTGCATACTTTTCACCTCTCATTATGTGGCCAAAATATGAAGTCTTACGGAGCTTGATTGTTGTGAACAATTCTCTCTGTGTATTTGCTCTACGCAATACTTCAACGTTGCTAATCATGTCAGTCCAGGATATTCTTAGCATCCTTCGGTGGATCCACATTTCAAAAGCCTCCAAGCGGTTAATGATATTAACTTTGAGGGTCCATGCCTCGACACCATAAAGCAAAACTGACCACACATAACACTTGATCATTCTTTGTCTGAGCTTCAAATTTACATTATCGTTGCAGAGAAGATTTTTCATTTTATTAAAAGCTGCACGAGCTGCTTCTATTCTACATTTAATTTCTATATCGGGGTCCAGATTCTCAGTGATGATGCTGCCCAAGTACTTAAACTGCTTTACCCTTTCAATATTGACACCACCCAGCCGAAGATTTGCATTTGGATGACTTTCTCGACTGAAAATCATCAGCTTAGTTTTGTTGACATTAATGTTCAAACCATAATGCTCACCGGTGGAACTGATTATTATTTACTATAGTATATTTTTTCCATTATTATGGATGTTAAACGAAAAATGACGAACAAATTAAACAGTTAGTAAAAATACTCTGACTTACGTTAAAAATATTTTTATGAATGTTTTTTTTATTCATTGTATGAATAGAACATCCGATTAGCCCTTTTGAGAGTTTTGTAGTACAGGCTTATGTGAAATATTTTTATCTTATAACATATGTTCATCAAAAACATAGGGATGCTATAAATGCCTTCATGTAATTTGGCTCACACTCTAAAACTTCACCTGCCTATTTATGGTTGTTGTAATAGTTTATTTTAAAGAAAGTTGGAAAATTAACCCAATGGCTCCGAGACCTGGGAAACTTTTAGAACGGTTCTTATTTGCAAATGTCTGGTTTTTACAGACAACTGAAAAATACTACCTGAAAACGTATTTTCCTTGCTTTACGAGCCCACGAATATTCTTTATATGGAAATTGAAAAAAATGGATTCCCTTAAAATTATTCTAATTGGTGTACGAGCGTAGCTGGAAGAAAACATTGTATTTTAACATAAATTGAGTCTTCGGATTAAGAATCACTAGAGGAGGTTCAAAACTTGCAGCTTATCATGGTTTGCCATTCGGAGTTGGAAACCATTAGTCTAGTCCTATTTTTTGAGATATTTTTATGTAAGCGAAAGCTTTTGAAATTATAATGCTTGATAAATACATTAATGTTTACGCTTACGATATTTCTTGTGATAAAAACAAGTTTATAAAAAAACAGGATGAAAAGTTGTAGTGCCTAAAGTCATTGAAAATTTCCCTGAATAACGCTTTCTCCGTCTTTACTTACATCAAAGAAAGAAGTTTTTCACTGTTTTGTAAGTTTGAGGACTTTTTTCGATCTTATTTAGAAAGAAACTACGCAGATGTGTTTTTAATTATTTTCATATGAACTAATCGAATCATGTTAGAATTATATTTTTTTTATTAACTGAAAATTGTCCCCTCGAAAATATTAAAGATTCAAAAGTTGTAAAATAGACCAGAATTATTTTTCATGTCTTATATACTCGTAACCTCTCCTAGAAACTCTACTTAAAAAATATTTTAACCATTGCGTAGTTTTCTTGACTCAGACTATTCGTGTGTAGATAACATAGAATATTTATTGAAATAGACTGACATTGTTTTTTTATCAAATATATAATTTTTCTCAAAAAATATATCAATATAACATATATCAATTTAACATCATCAATACGTGATTTAAGTTTATAGATCCGGAGAAGTCTATTATTTTGGACTTTCTTTCCCCTTTCGTAAAATATTAGTTTTCACAACGTCTTAATCAGATTTACCCAAGTTTTCTCTTTAAGTGTTACCAGTATTTTTTGCTAATAATTGCAATTGAACTTCTGTGTGGAGTTGGTGCGTTGTTTCAATTGGTTTCGCGGTTAAAGATTATGTTGACATAATTTTTATCAGTGTATAAAAATATTTCTTTGATTTAAATTGTATTACACTTATGTTGTATATAGTAAAATTTGACGAGTCGATTGCAATGTGGAAACCTCTTCTTAATGGCTAATAATATATTCAAGAAGTCTGAAGTGAAAGAAATACTAGAACCTTTAAACGAAAAAATCTCGGTGACAACGGGAATCAAACAGTCAACCTTAAGCGTTTTACTACTCTCTTCTATTGAAATTGATTAACAATCAACATGAATGTATTAAAATAGATAACTCTTATAAAAAATCTCATATTGTCACCATTATATAATATCATTAAATGTCCTGCCACTTTCTCTTCTTTCACCAACAAAATCAGCGTATTTCCAATTATGAACTTGCTGAGTTTTTTTTATCGGCTTTGCTCTAGCAGAATTTTTTTTATTGTCTTTGCTAATTCACCACACTTTTTTACGTCGTCCTTCACTATCTATGAGGTGAGAATTTTTAACCAGTTACGAACTACGAGAAATGCTAGACTCGTTTCATCATTGTCATGTGTCAAATAGCGATTTCAAATACTCTTACTTAATTTGAAGTAAATAAAATTTCATATTTCGTTCCCGGTTTTCATTTCCTCCTCTACATTCCTTTTTTTTCATTGATTAATGATGTATAACTTTTATTGTTGTTATTTATATTGTTTAAGAATTTTTAGCATTAATAATATTGAAAAATTTTACGATCATATACCTTTATTTACATCTCTTTAATTGATTTAATTGATAGCAATGAGCTTGCTCGATTATTGTACAATAAATAGTTAATAAATAAATAAATAAAAGTCACTGTTTAAAAGATGCTTAAAAATCTTCGTTAAGCTTTAATCTCCTATACTTGCAGGTTAACTGTTCACTATAAAACTAAAGCTTTTTTAGGCTTTGCTGATGTCACAAATACTCAGCTTTTATCAATTTTAAAGAAACAGATTTTTGATCTCCTTTAAAAAATATATTTATGCAAGTTTTCCCACTTTTTTTCTCATAGGGTGACTTATAATTTGGTGATTTTTTTCAATCAAAATAAAAATATATAATGAGTACTGTCAAATAAATATTTGTGTCGTTTTGTTTCTTGCTTCTTACATTCGTTTCTTAATTCCCGGAGTACTTATGCACCCCTGAGAAATCGACTAAAGCTTCCTTTTATTTTCACATTGTATTTCTCCACAGCTGAGTCGTCTTCCAGCTGAAAGGTTGTCAGGGGGTTATCCATGCGGTAAAATGCAAAGAATTTTGAAGCAGTCCATTCTTTAGATATGAACAAGCCATTGTAACTTCCCATCTAAATATTTCTCAGATTTTCTTCGTATTTTTTTGGATTGTATAATTTATTCAAGAAATTTAATGTCGTGATGGTTTCATCTCGTTACCCGCCGTTTGTGTACCTCATTGCTGAAGTAACGTTCTCGTATGTTTGTTGAACTACACACATGCTAACAAAGTTTTAGTTTATTACGTCAGTTTGACTCGACGTTATTAGTTATTTCATGTTGTCAGTCATTATTTAAAATAGCAGCCAATAATCACAATGCTTCCATGCTACGCTACAATAATTCCCCACAATATCCGTCTCTTATTATCAAAAAGGTAGAATAGCTGCTATGACCAGGTAAATATGGTGAAAATTACATGGTTCGGCCAGGAATTATGTCCGATATAATCAAGGGCTAATTATATATGTACATGAATATAAACAACATTTTACTTGAGTAAATAGTAAAAAACAGGTTTTTACATTGGTGTTGGAGTGTGAGAATGAAATAATGTCACTTTTGACCTTTTTGGATCTACGCAAATAGTAACATAGTTTTAGGGGAAACCATAACCTAGTTCATGCGGAAATACATTTCCTCCCTGTATAGCGACAGAATCGATTTTATATATTTTTCAAACTTTCGTTGTATATAGTGGAACTTGACATTTGGATATATCAGAATGCTGTTAAATTACCTACCTATATTTTTTTAATTGCATAAGGAATCAAGCTCTTATCCTCTCGGCTCGAAGAAGAACGTTATGCCAAAGAGGCCACGGAGGTCGCAACTTAACATAAAGCATAAAAAATACAAATTACAAATTAAAATATATGTGTATCATATTAAACGAAGTATAGCGAAAGTAAACAAATCCAATAGGGTTCTTTACTTAAACTGGACAGTCTCAAAATTTGCTAAGATAATAAATAGTTTACATAAATATTTTATTACAAAATTTGATGTTATATAAGTGGGCTAAATAATGTTTGACTAAACAAATTACAAAATTTAAAATTTTTATGACATATCAGATTTTTCATTTTTTTTTTTCAGAACTTACGTATTGGGAAATAAGCCATGGGAATTTCACAAGTGAACAAATAATCGAAATCGTGGAATTTCATTTCAAATGTAATCAATCTATCATTCGTAACCAAAGAAAATACTGTCAACACTTCAATGCCAGAAAATCACCATCGGATTTCATGATTCGCCGATTGATTCAACGTTTTTGGGCCATATGGTGCAGTAAATAATTTGTCTCGCTATGAAAGACTACGTACAATCTGTTCGCAGATAAACAGTGAACGTGTGCAAGACAGTGTTAAACAAGAACATGAAACATCGATTTGCAGACAGTCTGACTACTTGAGAATATCTAAGATGCCCTTGTATCGTATACTAAGAGACAATTAGCACCTGTATACGTACAAAGTGCAATTGATACAAAAATTGCGACCGACTGATCATCGACAACGATTAACTTACCCGGTACAAATTCAGAGGTTGGCTAAGGAAGATGATGAATTTGTTCATAAGCTGATTATAAGTAACGAATCTCAGTATCATTTGAACGGTTTTGTTAATAAGCAGTACTTTCGAATAAGGGGATTAAAAAATTCTTGGACTCTTTATCAACGCGAGTTGCATCCTTTCAAATGCAAAGTTTGGTAATGTGTAACGTCAGTACGGAACATTGGACCTTATTTGTTTGAAAATAAAATTGACAATGCAATGACGGTCACTAATGAGCGATATCAAACCATGATCGAGACTTTTTTGTAACCAGCACTGCATAATAAATCCAAAATGTGGTTCCAACAAGATGGAGCCACTGCTCACACGGCCTGGGCTACGATGGAGCTTCTAAGGTAAACTTAAGGCCACCAAATAATTTCACTTAACCCTAAATGTTGTGGCTACCGCGTTTTCCTGATCCTTCCAATTCTTTTTTTTTTGGGATTCCTTAAAGGATTGTATACATCAATAAATTCCAGACAACTCAGCAGTTCAAGGATAACATTTGTGCAGAAAAGGCTGCAGCCAGAGTAATAAATAATTGTTATGGAGAACGTTATAAAAAAGCGCGTCTATGCGAAGCCGAAAATGGATGACATTTACGTCGTTCAATTTTGTAATTTCCCGTGTTCGAATTTTCGTTCTGCATAAAAAATTATGAATATTAAAAAAAAAACTATATGATTTTTGATCCCTAGGTGATTTTTGGGACGTCTTGTATACTATAAATGGACGAGCAATGTCAGTTGAACACCAGACTTTTTATTAGAGCATCCGCTGAATCTTCCAGCCAGCATTCTTTCCTCTTTTTAAGGCAGTCACAGTCCTGTGCCTTTCGATGAGCTCTGTTATCTTTTAGAACTCATTTTCTGTTATCTGTTAGAACGTATTAATTTTTTCTCACTTGACAAGAACTCGCCAGGTTTTACTGTACAAAGCTTATTGTAATATTATACAAAACAAAGCTCAGGTATTTAATATTAAGCTCTTTTTACACTTGAATATCATGAACAATGTTTTTAAGATATTTTGTTATTATGTTTAGATATTACACGTTATTTCATTTTATATTTATATGAAAGATCATATGATGGAGCTTTTTTGAGTCAATAACTTATCTAATATTTGGGTTATGATAATATTAATTACCCTAATCTTTCCGGAAAATTCTAAAAATCGTTCGGAATAAAAAATAAATTTTAATCTAAAAACAAGTGTCGCCCAAATACGAGTAGTACTATATTTTCGATAGTTATTTAATTAGTTTTGATGTAAAATAATTATTTTTTGTTCATTAAATCAGAAACGTGGTGTAATAATTAAATTATGAAACTTAAATGTTTTTTTTATTGACATCCAGATGAAACTTTAGATAAATAATAATCAAAGTGAAGATTTTACAGTTTGGATATTCAGCTGTCAATTGATATGTCGGAACGTTATAGTTGTGATTAACACAATATTTCATTTGAGAAATTTATATAAAATATGTTTATAAGAGTACTGTGTAGCTGACCCCTTGAATATTTTATGTGAAAGCGTCATTTAAATAACAATTTTATAGTTATTCAGAAACGTTGTCAAATAAACTGTGTAATCGTATAAAGCACGGATTGATTTTTCTAGTTTTGTATTATAGGAATAAACAAACTGTAAAATAATCACATATTGACTAAAAGGAAAATGATTATATCATTTTCTTAGTCGATTTGCGATAACTCCAAAAACAAACGTGTTACTAAATAGCAGTCAGAAATTATGTAATGCCTGAAATATGTTAAGACATCAACTCATGTTACCCGATTTTATAAACTTTTGCTTTTATGAAGACGCTCAGTTAAATTATTTTTGCTTAATTACCCCTATAGCATAGTTAGTAAGATGCCTGTCTTTCAACTCGGATATTGCGGGTTAAATTCACGCAAGAATCCAGATTTTAAAAATAAAATAATTCTAGTCAGGTATATAATTAAACGTCTTACCAGTCGGCTGGAAAATATAACCTTATAGTAATTTATACAACAATGGTTGTAACGTTTACAACAAAATTGAAATAAAAAATGTTTTCTCTTAAGTGTTTTTATGTTTGAGAGAAAAATTATTCCTTTGTGGAAAAAAAGATTCCTTCAAAAGAGAAAAAAAGTTATCTTGCATCATCTTCACCTTTATCCTATGACCAATATTAAGCGTCGTGATCTTCTGCTATATTCGATTCCTGGAGTACCGTTTGTCTCCATCCTTTACGGTCCTGAGCCATGTTAAATGCATTGTTTTAACCCTTCCTTCCTTCTGATGTGTAACTAGTACACATTGCTTCTAAATACTTTAATATCTCTATAAATATAATAAATACTGGGTTCAGATTTTAGGTATTCCTCCGTAATACATTTACGCATTGAATGAAAAAAAATATTAATCATAATTAGCACTTATCGGCCACATCAGAGATATTTTGTGAAAATCGGAAATAAATTCACCAATAAAATCAAACGTGTGCCAGTATGTGACGTAGGTATATTCATTAAAAACAACCGCTATGGGTGAGGTAGCGACGCTATTCACGTCTCACTCTACTTCGGTATATGGGAACGCAAGAATAGAATCTCAGTTCGCTCGCTTCTCTCGCTTCAGTAGCTTTCGGGCAGCCATTCGAGGTGGGCGTATCGCCCATTTTGTGAACGTCGGTCGATGTTTTTTTTCATGTTTTCAGTAATTAAATTTCAATTATTGTCACTTTTGACTTCAAATTTAATAAATTTAGGCGATTGACTATGAATATTCTTATTTTTCCGATTTTAAATTGCTCATTTTTACATGTGCATTGAATACACAGCACCGAAACGTGCGGATTTTTTTAGCACGAGAAGGGAAAGGTTAAAGCGTTCCTGTTTTTTTTGTTTACTCCTTCTATCTCATAGTAGATCTTCCTCAGAATCGTGTTTCCTCAACTGTTCCCGTATTACCAACTTCTCAAGACTTACGTTGTTCTTTCTGGTAGCATGCTCAAAGTATGTAAGAATCCTTTTCCTGAGTGTTTTTTATTTAATGATAATCATAATCACCATCGTACAATTTATCTTTTGAAGTAGGCAGATATATCTTCATTTCATCTTGGCACACATCTTTCACGTCGCTACGTTCATGCACACTCTCCAATTATGAAAGCTTTTCAATCTTCTCTCTTTTGATTCAATTTGTCGTGCTACGTGTTCTTAGGGTTTCTTTAACTTCCTAAACAATTCCTTTTCGAATCTTTTTTACAACTTGAACAGATTTTTTGGGAATATCTTTCATCATTCATTATTTCTTCTTGATCGAACTATCTTTATCCTCTTTTTTTCATCTTGATTATTGCATTCTTTTCAATCGACATTATTTCCTAATGTTCATATACCTATGTATATTTAAATTTTAATTTAACTTATTAATTGATTATTGGAAAAATGTGTCCATTTTAAGCGAAGTTTTGTTTATTCAAGTTATTTCAAGTAATTCTTTACTTTTCTCATGACCAAATAATGTTTTGAATAAAAATGACTCGAAAACTTTATTAATATTGATTATACTATGAAGAAAAAAAAAACGTTTATAGGTTCTTGGGATGAACGTTTTTTTTACCTTTTGCGTAAATTGTGGATAAGATGTTTTCATTTAGGAAATATTCGGAAACATTTAAGAGATTCCTTACGGAAAGCTACTTTCATAATTACACTGGGGCAGCCTGGCATTCGGAGTGCGTGACTGGCATTAATATTTGTTTACTGATTTAGCTCCGTAGAAAGGGGAAAAGAAAGGGTTAGATCCGTGTGGAATTATATTTTTTCCTACCAGAGTTTCACTATTTTCACAAATTCACCAATTCAATTAAAACGTGTAATAGCCTACAGAAATAATAAGCATTATTACTAAATACAAAGTTTTTTTCATCATTACCCAAGTTAACAAAAATCAGAGCCCTTTTACACATTTATATTATGGAATGCTTCATATTATATTATGCTTTATATTATAGTATGCTTTATATTAAAATATGCTTAATATTATAGTATGTTTTATATTATAGTATGCTTAATATTATAGTGTGTATTATATCATAGTCGTCGTTATCGGGTCTTGTAGTCAAGCAACCAACGTCAATCTTGAACCGTTCTTCCACGTCGATCGTGTGATCTTCTGTGAAAAAAACAGCCCGATCCTAGATGCGCACTCCCTCCCGCAAATGTCACCGACATGTGGACCCTACTGAGCCACCCGGCCATGCTGACGCATGTTCGCAGCGTGCTGACTGTTTCTCATACATCTAGTCGTTGAGACGCCATCAGCCCGAGAACATACGGCTCTCCCCCCCTCACGGTCCCGAGCTACCTGCTCCCAGTCCTCAAGCGCCCCGCACAAAGTAAGTGACTTTTGCTGATTGTCCTCATAGCGCTTCCTCTGCCCACCAACTCTTCGCTTGCTCACCATTTCCCCGTACAAGACGCGTTTTG
The DNA here is from genome assembly GCA_949825065.1 of Odontocerum albicorne. Lineage (NCBI taxonomy): Eukaryota > Metazoa > Arthropoda > Insecta > Trichoptera > Odontoceridae > Odontocerum > Odontocerum albicorne. Next base: position 24,842,403 of record OX463853.1, on the reverse strand, counting down.
GAAGTCTATGATTGCCCATGCTTATCACATACCCGGTCCACTGCAATTTTGCCTTTACAACCATACCTTCTATAGGTTTACAGTTGGAGCGTTGCAGGACCGAAACATTTGTGACATGATTTCTCCAGTGGATCCAAAGAATTCGGCGAAGGAAGCGCTGGTGGAACATTTCAAGGCTTTGAATGTGCCTTCTACAGGGAACCTATGTCTCAGACCCATAGATAAGTGTAGGGAGGACCACAGCCTTGAAGACTGATATATTTGAAGAGTGGGAGATTTCTCTACTGTAGAATACTCTGTCATTCAATTTAGCAATACTCGATGATGCACTCGTAATGCAAGTCTTCAGTTAATCATCAAGAGAAGATTTTGAACCCAGGTTATTTTTAGGGCACCTTTTCTAGCCCTTTCTCTCGTTTGAGGGAGAGTAAAACGATTCCTGAATAGGATTTCTGCGTCAGTTGTGTCGCTGTCAAATCCCAGCGCTGGACCTCTATCCCGCCGGGGAGACGACCATCGAACATATGCCGCTCGACATGCAAGACGCCGACTAAGGGCTTCCAGCCTGCCAGGACTGCCCCCACCGTCGACTGTCCCATTACTGTGAGGCTTTTTGCGTTTAGGTTTGCTCGTTCTGTTTGAAAGCGAAGCTGTGCTATGTGTTTTGTTTTAAGTGAGTGAGCCGTTGCACATCAGCAAACTCGCCGGCCACACCGTTATACTGGATCCGGTGGCACACCAAAGTGAGACGATCGGAGTACACCGACATGTTGGGTACCATTATGAATTGGGATGGGGCAAAATAAAATGAATAAGTAGAGGATTGAAGGTGGGTGGTAAATTTACAGGGAGGGGGAGGAAATTAGGAATGAAATCCCTCCTTCTTTATACGAGCTTGGAACCGGCTCCGTCATTCAATGAAGAGCAATCATCTAGGTGCGGAGTTATATATTATATTATAGTGTGCTTTATATTATAGTATGCTTTATATTATAAATCACAGTTACAATTAACGAACCAACATTTTTCAAAAAAAAACTTAATATTCTCATAACATATTTTTAATTTTTCAAAATATGACGTAAAAATATAATGTGTAAAACACGAAAATTTAAAACAAAACATGATTTTAATTAAGTTAACATCACAAGACAAACAAAATATAACTTCTCTCAAGAATTGGTATATTATAGGGAAATCAAATAAGAGGAATTTTATAAGCTCTTTAGGGGTACGTCTCATTTCTTCCATATTCATACATCTCGTCATATTGCATATGCTCTCTTGTTTCTCATACTTCTTACTTTTATTTCAGTTATTTTTCCCTCGCTTTTTTATTGTTTGGTAAGTATTTCGTAACTTTTTATCTCAACGTGGCCAAACCATCTCAAGATCCTTTTTTTATTCAGCGTACTTTCAAACTTTTGACCCTTTAATTAATTAATTATGTTGGATTACTAAAAGCCTGGATGTTACAATGTATGACTCTTACTCCGGTAGCTCAGTATAGGTAAAACAAGGCTCAATAAGATCTCAAGATGTCGTGGGAAGAGGTAGGCATTCGTCAGTGCTTGGGTAGGTATAAATACATAATGAAACACATATTTGCTGTTAATTGGTTATATATTTAATCCTGACGAGCTGATACTCCGTCAGGAAAATCAAATGGGCAGATTACTCTCTGCTACTCCGCTAGCCTTTCAGATGGACAGGCAGTCGAAGCAATTTATTATCAGGGGTAATCTCACAACAGTCCGTTGCGGATTGTGCAATTCTCAAAGATTAGATATCGCCAATCTCTAGAATACTCAATTATCACCATAAAATGACAAGCAAAAGAGGATAAATAAGGTTGATCTTACTCCAATACAAGACACAATGTATTATCCCAGATCCGCTTCAAGTGTATGACCAGGTCGACTAGTATATGGCCCTCTGACCTTATACTGTTACTACAGGGCCGCTGATGTGAAGAAATTCCCTCAGTGGTTGCCGACCGCCAATTTGTGCCGTAATACACCCACACGACTCGGTCCGGTGTGGAAGACTCCCGAATCTGGCGCGCACTCGATATTGCTGATAGAATCAGTTAACTTTGACCCGCGAATGAGTTGTACGCCTAACTCGAGATCGTCGTTTGGACAACAGTCCAGAATCTGCTCAATCAAAAGACTGAGGTGAAACGAGATCCCCGTTTGTAGATTATCCAGAATTTACCGGACAAATTGTATCAAATAAGAATGAACAATCAAATGTGAGAAAAGCTTGTTCAAGTTCGCGAACAGCGTCAAGACGAAAATGATGTTGACTTGACAACTTCGTGGCGAGAATGGATGTGGGAAGATCGCGGTCCCTTAATTTAAGGGATCTCAGCCAAGCTCCGCCATTTTGGAACTCTATAGAAAGTTCCTCGCGACCGTTAAAAAAATCATAAATCTTTTCGTCCGGCCGAACGTTATTTTGCCAATGAATAGTCTATTTAAACTTTCACAGCGTAATTAAGTCGAGAATCTTTTTTGTATAACATCCGGTAACCTTAGGCGAAACTTATTGTTTAAGAGACAATACTGTACCCTTCTTTTTTGAATGTATCTCGAGTGAAGTGTTATTCCCAGCCGTTGTTTTCAATATTTAACTATGTCCGTAATAAATTAAGCGCGACGTATTTCTTTAGAAAGGAGAAGAGAAATTTTTGACCCTTTCTTCTCGCCTAACAATCGCGATCATAAAAGCGCCTTCGCCCTCGAAATATATCTTGCGCAAAGTTTTATTTTCTTTTCTTAGTAACAATAGTTATCTGTGACTGCAATAAAACAGATCGTAGACGGAACACCAATTACAGATCTTTACAAAGACAAACGTTCTGCATTCTTTTGAAAAAAGGGAAGAGAAATCTGACACTGAGCCATGTTACAATTGAAGCTCGTCTCCTTTGTTTTTGATTCTCCCGGTTCACTATTTTTAATGGTTATTTTTAACTGCAATAAGCTAATTGGTCGACCGTACCCAAGTCCTGACACTCCATTTTATGTTACTGAAGAAAAAAAAAAAAAAAAAAAAAAAAAAATAATAATAATAATTCAAGTACTGGTTACGGCCCTGTGTCAATTGGTCATACACCTGCTCGCCGAAACAAGGATTTGGTGCGTGCTTTGGTGGGGGGGCTTTCGATGGGATATCCTTTAATTGTGAGGCTTCGGCCAATGATTTTTATTTTTTTTCTTTTTCCATGTTTTTATTGTTTATTGTCAGTCCGGTCTAGGTGGGCAGGCGTCCGTGACACCATCGGTACACGGAGGTGCATAGTATGGTATGACTACGTCATGCACATCTTGGCTCCGCCCGCTGGTTCTGCGGCCGTCGCACCGACGACAGAGGTGGGCGCTCGTGGACCATTGGTACGGGGACGTCCATGGCAGTGTGTATGGACTCCGCCCTTTGGGTCTGCAGGCGTCACACTGGTGACAAAGGTTTTATTGTCAGTCCGGTCCAGGTGGGCAGGCGTCCGTGATTCTGCGGCCGTCGCACCAACGACAGAGGTGGGCGCTTGTGGACCATTGGTACGGGGACATCCATAGTAGTATGTATGGACTCCGCCCTTTGGGCCTGCAGGCGTCACACTGGTGACAAAGGTTTAATTGTCAGTCCGGTCCAGGTGGGCAGGCGTCCGTGACGCCATCGGTACACGGAGGTGCATAGTATGGTATGACTACGTCATGCACATCTTGGCTCCGCCCGTTGGTTCTGCGGCCGTCGCACCGACGACAGAGGTGGGCGCTCGTAGACACCATTGGTACAAGGACGACCGTAGTTTTGTGCGTGGACATCATGTACAACTTGGGTCCGCCCTTTGGGTCCGCGGGTGTCGCACTGGTGACAACGGTTGTGGATTAGGCTCCAACCAATCAGCGAAAGGCTTACGGATGGCCTATATACAATCAGTGGAGGCTTACGGATGGCCTATATACATCCAGTGGGGGTTGTTGAGTGTGACTCCAACCATGGGCGTCATGAACCCAAATTGGCATGTGCTCCCGGTCTAGGTGGACGCTCATGGCACCGTCGGTGCCCGGATAACCATGGTATTTTATGGATCATGCGAGTTTTGGCACCGTCCGTGATGTGTGTGGGCGTCACACTGACGACTCTGGCTAGCACGAGAATTGGCACTAAAGGGATGACGATCCCCGAGGTGATGATATTATAAACACATATTTGCTGTATTGTATAACCAAGTGTAACTGTTTCTTGTCGGTTTTAAGACCTGGAGGAGGCCTATAGTCAGATGTCGCACCTTATGAGTGGTGTCTCAGGGCCGTGTAATGAAAAATTGTATGTTAAATGTGTCTTATATAGTCTCATTATTGATATCGCCAGACTTGCATCTTGCAATATCAAAGATCACCAGACAAGCTGGAGGAAACTCACCTTGCTTCCTTAATTTAAGTGATTAGGTTAAGAAACTAATTCAGTGCCCCTAAAAAGTGCAGACTATCGGATCCGGTTCTGGGGAAGCCGTTGTGAACTAACATAATTACTATTAAGTAACTTGATCTGTTTTTGGGCATTACTCTTGTGAGTGTGTTGCCTTTGTAATCTTAAATGTTTGTACATTTTTCTATTGTAAATTAATAAGAATTATTATGTGTAACCATGCTGTAGAGAAGGCGATAGTATCTGTTCTTGAACATTACTCTTGTGACTGTGTTGTCTTTGTTATCCTAAATGTTGTATGTTTCTTTTTTTTGTAAAAATAATAATAAGACTTATTATGTGTAAC